>JAQZBX010062747.1:0-16829 GCA_029593785.1 Cabassous unicinctus
TGACATAGAGCCTGGGGACTGGGTTTGGACTAAGAAATTCAACAGAGAGACTCAAAGAAAGAGAACTAGAAGAACAATCCCCTGAGTCTTGGTTTCAAAACCTTTTCAATTGGTCTCCATGGTTAACTACCTTAATTTTGGCTTTAGCAGGCCCTCTCATATTATTACTTTTGGGCCTCACTTGTGGTCCTATCATTATTAATAGACTTGTAACTTTTGTCAAGGACTGAGTCCAATCTGTCAAACTAATGGTATTAGCCCAGTCCTACCAACGCTTGCCAATAAATAGAGACCACTACGATGAGTCAATGATTTGACCCACTAACTAAAAAAGTGGGGAATGTTGTACTCTAGCTCCAAATTAGCCTACCCAAAGTAACTTAGAGAAGAAAACTTTCTATTGTTCCCTGAGTGTCCTATCTGGGAAGCACATAACCTCCCCTCCCTTGAGCGACCTTGCAAAAACATCTCAACCTTGCAGCTGTGTACCAAGTTATCAGAACCTTGAAGTTGTGCAGACACTAGCTGACCGCCAAGATCTGCTTCTGTACACCCTGCTTGCTTGCAAACTGCGTCGGCAACCCCCTAAAAAAGGGAGCCATTTTAGAACCTCGGGGCTGCATTTCCCTCATGCGGGAGGTGTGCTGCAGATGCCTATGGGCTTAGCTCAATAAAAGTAACCTAAAGTCTTAAAGTCTGAGTATGGTCGATCTCCTGGGTTACAACAAGGGAAGCAGAATAGCAGCTATGCATGGTGGAAGAAACATAGAGAGATTGAAATGTGATGAGGCTTTTTTGGTTTGTATTTTTTGCTTTTTATTATCATTATTATTGGAATAAAGAAAATGCTCTAATAATGATTGAAATGATGAATGCACAACTATGTGATTATAACAAATACTTGTACACTTTGGATGGGTTTGTGCTTTATTAATATGTATCAATAAAATTGATTTGTTTAAAAGATGTTTGTTTTATATTGCAAAGAAAATTTGATTTCTTTCAATAAAATATGCAGTGACCAAACTTTTGCATAGCTGCAGATTTTTTGAGGTGAAATTCACATAACATAAAATTACCATTTTAGAAAGTACAATCAGTGGCAGTTAGTACACAATGTTGTACATCAGCTTTATCTAGTTCCAGAGCATTTTTATCATCTCCAAAGGAAAGCTCATCCCCACAAAAGGAGTCACTCCCCATTCTACACTCCCCTCAAACCCTTATGAACCATCAATCTTCTTTCTGTTTCTATGGATTTAAATATTGTCTATATTGCATATAAATGGAAATTTTAAAAATTTGTACCTTTTAATCTGGCTTCTTTCACTTATTATGTTTTGGAAATTTTCAATGTTATACCTTCTGCTATTTCTTTCTACCTTTTTATGGCTGAATAGCTTTCCCATGTATGGATATAAGATATTTTGGTTATGCATTCATTTGATGATACACTTTTGGGTTTTTCTCACCTGTTGTTATTGTGATTAGAGCTACTATGAACATTTGTGTAAAATTATTTGAATATCTGTTTTCAATTACGGAAGTTACAAATATAGGAGCAGGATTCCTGGATCATGTGCTAACTCTGTGTACAACATATTGAAGAACTCTCCAAATATTTCCTACAGTATTTTCACCATTGTACATTCCCACCTGCAATGTATGAGGATTCTAATTTGTGTACATGCTCACCAAAAGTTATGTTAGATTAAAAAAAATTATACCCATCCTAGTGGGTGTGAAGTGTGTCTCAATGTTTTTTTTCCTCATTCACATGATGGTTTCATTTTTATTGTTTAAATGCTGAGTTATAAATCCAGCTAGAGTGCAGTAATTCCATAATTTTCAAAATGCATATCAGCAGTAACATTGTGAGATTTCCTTATTGTGGATTTAGAAACAAAACTCAGAACAGCTTTATCATATTTGCTCTTTAAGTAAATAATAGTGTTTTAAATTCCCTAAATATACCATTTTGACCATTTCACTCCACCAGGAGCATACAAGTTTTTTCCTCTCTCTAAAAAAAGTTAAATAGCCAAATAACTACATTTAAATAAATAACATTATGATGATTACATTAAAAAATTCACCATAAGGCCAAAGCCCTCTTTCTACTGTCATGGTTGCTCAGCCTTAACCCCCCAGAACACTGAAGAAAGGTGAATGCTTCTCCTCCTGAGGTGTGAGGGATGAAGCCAGGCCAGGCCTTACATTTCCCACTCACCTTGCTTTCCTTTCTTTTGGCTTTTACTTTCTGGAGGAAAGAAGTCAGCCTTGGCATCAAATGCTGTTTGGGAAGGTCCAGGATGATTTCCTATTGCAAATCAGAAGACAACCTAGATGTTTAAAATCCGCAACTGCAGGGCACTTTGTTCCAAGTACCATCACTGACATGCAACTCCTGATCCACTTATGACAGCAGCTCTTCCTGGAGGAAGTGATGAGGGGCATTAAGTGGGGCCCCAGACATGCTCATGTGGGTGAGCTGCTGGATGCCCCAGGAGCTAGGTGATTCCACCTAAAAGAGCCAAAGGTCATGGAGAGGTCTTGGATCTTTTGAAAAGGGTGTGTGATAAAAGATTATATCTTTTTTCTAAATGAAGTCATAATAGTTGTGTTATTTTAAACATAAAAAATACTTCGCAAGTCTTGTTTTACTTAAGAGTGTTTTACTTAAGAGTGGAGAATTATGTCAGGGACAAAGTCAACACAAAGAAACAACAAAAAATAGCAAGAAAGAGAAATGGTTGAGTGTGGCTCCCTGAGTTCTTCTCCATGGACCCACTTTAGTCCTCAGGGTACAAGGGGTGAGGACATGGCACCAGGCAGACAGAGACAGAGGTGAGGAAATTCATCAGGCAACTGCTCCACCTCAACCCACTGTGGGAGTCAAAGGAGCTTCATCTGAATGCTAACAAGTCAGACAAAAGTCAGCCTTTCCATTTGCTGAAAGCAAACAACAAAAACTACATTGTTTCTTTTCCCAAATGAAATTTCACATGAGAAGTACTACGTGATTCCAAAATTTCCAGAGAAGTGCAGTGATTTGAAATGTCAGACCATATTATTTTGTAAAGAAAGAAATGCACACCTCAAAATATTCTAATTCCAAGTGAACAACAAAATACATCTGCCTCCCAAGGCCTGTGGCAGAAGGTCCCTGAAGGCAGTGTGGGTGGTGGCTCCTGCATGTTCCCTGTGAGGTCCCCTTGCTCCAGGCATTGGTGCCAGTCAGGAGCTGCTGGGTCTCAAGGAAGGAGATGGAGCCTTACTCTTATTTCAAAGCTGAGCCCTCAAAAGCAGCAGCTTGAGTTCCTGAAAAGGGAGGAGACCACGGCCCTGGAAAAAGGGTTGTTTTGTATTTTTTCAAGTGTGATTTCTATTTTTAATTCAGGAATTTTAAGGCCACCTTGGATTTTGTGTTCAGTTCTGAGAGGTGAAATCCAACTACAGGGATCCCAACAGGTGAGACCGTGCTCTGTGTGTCATGTGAGTGTAAATGTCTCCTTTTGGCACCACAACATCGGTATTTCTTAAAGCAGGAAGTGTCTCCCGGGTATTAGTTTTGGATGCTGTTTCCCCTCCTGGCTGCAGACATTGTGTCCACCTTCATGGCAATGATGATGTTCTCAAAGTCGTCTGTTTTGATCTGCTTCAATTCCCACTGCTCCCCTTCACTGCCATTCTGAGGCTTTGTGGGCAGGGAGGCTGACACTGAGGCATAGGTTGTCAACATGTGCAAAGGGCTTGCAGCTGCATCATTTCCTGTCCCTGGGCTGCAACAGTGACAGGCACAATGTGCGTCCTGTTCTGAGTTACAGTTTTTGGGGGAGCTGGTGCTGACTGTGAGGCAGCTGCTGCTCTATGGTAACCATCAGAACAGGGGCAGTAGGGACTGTCTAAATCACTCAGCCAGTAGCTCCCAACACAGCATGGCCAATAGCAGGGATAAGCTCTACTTTCACTTTGACATCTCTTTGGTCTCCATTCTCTTGCAACTTTGCCTCTGGGGGTGAACATGACCAAATGGGTGATCACAGCCTGCCCAGCCAATGTGTATGTGTTTGTGGGGCAAGCCCAGCCATGCTGAGAGCTGGCACTGCTGGCACCTTGTGGACCACCTGGCTCATCTGCAGATGAACTTCTGGGAAGTTGTGGCCATCCCCATGTAGGTGACATGCTTTAGGGCTGGTGGCAGCTGCTGCTGTGCCATTGTTCAAACTGGCTAATGAGAAATAGGAGAAAAAGGGGAGCTCAGGGAGAAATCTGCCTCTTGGATAACAGCAAGTTTGGTCTGTAGGACACCAGGCTTGGGCTCCAGGGGACTGGTGAGCCTTCCCATGAGAGGCTCTCAGGTGTCTGCATGCCACTGGAGTGGACAGACAGTGCTCCAGCATGATTGGGAGAGCCTGGGGCACTTCTAGAAGAGAGTGGTCCTGGAGAGGTTCTACAGCAAGGAATGGCCCTAGGTCATCTCTTCCTAAAAGCCTGCTCTATTTATCTGCTCTCAGAGGCAGCATCTATCCTCCAGAATGAGCCTTTGCCTGTTTTTTTCCTGGTAGTATGGTACTTTGATGAAAGTGTTGTGGCCAGCTGGAAATAACCCAAATGACACTCTTGGGAGCGTGGATGAGCAAAGTTTTATTACATGCAGTCCCAGAGGAGAGTTCTCTCTCTCCAAATTCTGAGCACCATTTTCCAATTTTCATAAGTTTATATAGGTACACTAAGTGGGCAAATTCCTGAGCAAGTGGGCAGGCAGGGTTACAAAGGCAGAAAAGCAAGGTTAGCTTATCTTTCTAAAAGCAGAAGGCCATTAGGGAGGGAAAAGAATCATTATCTGTATAGAGCTGTAAATTTCAATTCAAAGGGGCAGCCTGGGGTGCTTATATTCCTGACATGGATTCCTAGGAGAAAAGGGGAGGATGGAGGGGAGTGAGAAACTAGGGACCAAGGGGAGTTTATTTTCTTAAATCTGTGGGATTCTGCTGAGGGTGGGGTGGGGATCCCTGTGATTCCTTCATCATTCCCCCCTTTTGATGCCTTTATAATTCTTTATGGGACATCACTTACTATCATGGGGATTCTTTTATATTCCCCAAGGGCTGATATTTAACATGAGGCATTAGTTGGTATTTTAAGGCTTTTAAGCGGCAAGTGATGTATTGTGTTAGGTACTGTAGATTGCATGGCCCAAAAGTTAAGAGGAAAAAGATTGAAGCTATTACTGGCATAAATGGCAAAATCCAGGAGAGGAGATACTGGAAGTAATTTCCATTGGCAGATGGCTGGTATACACAGTTTAAATGGTCTTTGCTTCCGTCCTTTAGCAGGGCCAATTTGTCCTTAACTATTCCTGAGGTGTTTGCATAGAAACAGCATTCTTCCCCCAGGGCCTGACAGATCCCACCTGAACTTGCAGTGAGCAAGTCTAATCTTTGCCTGTTTTGCAAAACCACTTCCGCGAATGAGTCTATCTGGTCTTGCAACACGTTGAGAGCCCCTGATATTTCTTCAAGGTCATTTGATGTTTCCTGAGCTAGTGTTTGTAAGCCCTCTTGACCCACTGTGAGAGAAGCCCCTGCTACTGCTGCACTCCTGACTACTCCTAGTCCTAAGAGTATCAGAATTGCCTGTATTGCCCATTTGGCTCAGGAGAGGTTTCCAGGCAATTCATTTCCATACACTGAAAATGATGGTACTGGCCAAGCCAGGTTGCAGATGCCCTGGCCATGCTGGAGTAGGCACTGGTAGGTGTTGGTGCCACAGACCCAGATGGTGGAGTTTGTGGTGCATTGGTCAGGCTCATTGAGTGGGCAGGTGGTTTCACAGTTGGCCCTTCCAAGAGGGAAGATGGTTGAAGGAGACCTGGTAATTATGTTTTTACAGTTAGCCAGTTTTCCTGAGGGTTCAGTTATGCAGACTGGATGGGGCCTGATTCCTGCCACAGAGCTGTCATGGGTTAGGGAGGTTACATTTCATGGGACAGGTACAGGGAACATGGTTAGACTGGAGGAGGTGCATAGCCAGCAGGAGACAGCTATATCGGGTTGAGATTTATTGAGTTGGTGGAAATTTCAAACCTGGTTCAAAAGAGCATTGCAGGGGGCTGTTTTAACTTTGGCTTTTAGCATCTGGGTGGCTTTACTGATATTTTTCATTAGGGCTTTTTCTGGGAGTTGGGTTACCGGGATCATTTGGACCAGTATGAGGTCTCCTGGGTCCGGCCCCAATAGGTTGTATATTCCGATTTCTAGTTTCAGTCCTGCCTGGACTTTAAAAAAGGATTTTCTGATCTGGTAGTTATGTTTAATAAGGTGAGTTTTATGGGGTCACAGTTTTCTATGCCACACACTGCCAGGCTGGGGATTTTCTGTAGGAGATACAGAGAAGTGAGTGAATTCCCTTCCAAGGAGCGGTGGCACCTACTAGCAAGCTCCAGGAGTGTCAGAATCCTCTGCCTTTTGGGGGGTCTCAGCAGAAGTATTTGTCATAACTCCCATAGCTGCATCCCCTACACCTTCTCTTGGGGGCTGGTATGGGGGCATGGTATGGGGCAATCAGCAAGGTGTAAGGAGTGTGATCTTGAATTGCCCTGCAAGTGTCAAATATTACAGAGGCTGAAGTTGCACCTGCCAAGAATGGGACTGAAATGTTCAGCATGGATTGTTTGCCCCAGCTTTGAATAACTTGCAGCTGCCATAGATTTTGGGGGCAGGAATTGGCTCTTAGGAAGGGGGTAAGGAAGTAAAGGACAAGCAAGTTTAGACACAGAAACATCCTATTATACACCAGGAAGCAATTGCAATTAGGGCTCTATTCACAGCAGTCCAGTCTGCAGGGGCTACAGCAGTGAGTCCAACTCCAAACACCAAGGCAAGCAGGCCGTATAAGCACAAGATTCACCAGGAGCAGGGATCCATTCAGCTGGCCTTCAATGAGGTCAGTGCTTGAGGATCCTGGGTGACTTGCACTCTCAAGGGGTGCCCGGGCATGGGTTGGGCTGTCCAGCTGTCCTGCTTTTTATCAAGTTGTGCCTTCTTGACCCTGGAATGATGGATCCAAGGGACGATGCCTGCAACTTTAAGAGCAGAAGGAGTTACAAGGATCACAGTATGTGGACCTGCCCAGGGAGGCTGAAGGTGTTCTTTTTTCCAGTCTTTGACCCAGACTAGATCCCCTGGCCAGTTGGGGGGCACCAGGTGTCCCAGGGGAATGAGATTCAAGGACAAGACAATTTTATATGTTTTGGCTAGAGTTTTCCCTAGTTGCTGGAGAATGGAATCTTGGTTAGCATCCCCCAGAAGTTTGAGATTTCCTCTGAATGCCCAGATAATTGAGGGTGGCCACCCAAATAGAATTTCAAAGGGTGAATAGCCAGTGGGTCCTGGGGTGAACCTAAATTGGAGAAGAATCAAGGAAAGTAAGTCTACTCAGGGGAGACCAGTTTCCTGGCAAAATTTGGCTAAGGTGGCTTTGAGGGTTCGATTCATGCATTCAACTTTCCCTGAGCTCTGGGGCCTGTAAGCAGTATGCAGTTTCCACTTAATTCCTAACATTTTTGCTAGCTCTTGGACTACGGAAGTCACCAAGACTGGGCCATTGTCACTTCCAATTGACAGTGGCAGCCCATGTTGTCGAATGATTTCTCTAAGTAAAGCCTTAGTCACTTCTCTTGCCTTCTCAGTGTGAGTGGGGATAGCTTTGACCCAACCTGAAAAGGTGCATATCATCACCAACAGATATTTGTACCCCCAACATGGTTTCACTCCATGAAGTCTACTGTGATATCTTCAAAGGGGGCCATTCCCATGTGCTGGACACCTGGCAGATTATGTGGGCCCTGCAAAGTGTTGTTTTTGGCACAAACTTGGCACTGGCTGCTGATGGTGGCACAGAGAGAAGCTAGCTGGGCTATGTAGTAGTATCTCCTGAGCAAGACTTCTAGTGCAGTTTTTCCTAGGTGGGTCAGGTGGTTGTGTTGCTGGATGAGGGCATGAGTGGCTCCTTTTGGTACAAAAATCTGGTTATCCAGGAGCAGCCAACTTTCTTTGGGGGTTCAGCTTCCCCCTTCTCTTTCAGCCCACTTGTGTTCTTCCCAGGTATAGCTTAGTTGATCAGTCTATTGTCCTAAGAGGGACAGCTGTGGTTTAATTCTGGGACTTGTATTCCATTGGTTCCTTCAGCCACTTGCCAAGCTGTCTTGTCAGCTAACCTGTTTCCATGAGTGACCATATCCTTTCCTTTCTGATATCCCCAGCAGTGGATGATGGTGACTTTGTTGGGTTACCAGACTGCTTCTAACAGTTGGAGAATTTCTTCTTTGTTTCTGATTTCCTTTCTCCCTGTGGTTAGGAGACCTCTTTCTTTATAAATTGCCCCATAGATATGAACTGTAGCAAATGCATACTTAGAGTCAGTGTAAATGTTTACCAATTGCCCAGCAGCTAGCTGCAGGGCTCAGACCAATGCCCAGAGTTCTGCCCATTGTGCAGACCATCCCTGCAGTAGAGATGCTGCTGCCACTACCTGTTCAGTAGTGGTGACTGCATACCCAGCAAACTTTTCCCCATTTTTAACAAGACTGCTCCCATCTGAAAATAGTGTCTGATCTGGGGAACGGAGTGGTTTGTCTTGGGTGTCAGGGTGACTGGTGTAAATTTCTTCTGTCACTTCAACATAGTCATATTCTGGGGCCCCTTCCTCCTCTGGAAAAAAGGTGGCAGGGTTTAGACTGTGCACCATTTCTATTGTCACTCTGGGTTTTCACAGAGTAAACCTTGATAATGTGTGAACCAGGGATTCAATATCCACCAATGCCCATGTGAGTTCATTAGGGCAGTGACTGCATGTGGCACCATAACATGAATTGCCTGTCTGAGAGTTAATTTGTTGGCTTCTTTGACAAAGGTCACCATTGCTGCCAAGGTTTTTAGGCAGGGTGGCCATCTTGCAGCCACAGAGTCCAGCTGTTTGGAGTGGTAAGCAATAAGTCTTTGCCAGGGGCTGAATGTTTGTGTGAGAACCCTCAATGCTTCTCTGTTCTTTTTATGCATAAACAGATTAAAGTTTTGAGTTACATCTGGGACCCCCAAGGCAGGGGCTCAGCCAAGTTGTCTTTTGATGTTTTGAAAGGCCCCCTGTTGAGCTTCCTCCCAGGCAAGAGGCTCTTTTTCTGGATGTGCCAAAACTTCGTAAAGGGGCTTGGCCATGAATGCAAACCTGGGAATCCAAATGTGGCAGAACTCTGCATCCCTGAGGAACTTGCAAAGCTTTCTTTTTGTGGTGGGGGTAGGGATGGTGCAGATTAGTTTCTTTCTTTCAGGTCTGAGCATCCAGTGACCTTGTGTGATGCTGAACCCCAGGTAATTGGCTTGCTGTTTACACATCTGGGCCTTTCTCCAAGACACTTTGTAACCAGTCTGTGTTAGAAGTTGTAGGAGAGTCTGGGTCCCTCTCTAGCAGTCCTCTTCCATTTCACTGGCAAGTAGGAGGTCATCTACATACTGTAAGAGAGCACATCTGCAATTTTCCCAGGGGTAGGTGGCCAAATCTGCTGCCAACACTTCCCCAAAAAGTGTAGGGGAGTTTTTGAAGCCCTGCAGGAGCTTCAGGTTAGCTGAGTTTTCTTCCGGGTTTTGGGATCTTCCCATTCAAAGGCAAACAGGGGCTGGCTCATGGAAGCCAGCCACAGGCAGAAGAAGGCATCTTTCAGGTCCAGGCAAGTTTACCAGGTGGCATCTGGCAGCAGCTGTCCTAACAAGGTGTACAGGTTGGGAACAACCTGATGTAAGGTGAGAGTGGCATTATTAATGGCTCATAAATCCTGCACTGGTTAATATCCAGTCCCATCTGGCTTTTTTACTGGCAATAATGGGGTGTTCCTAGGTGACTGGCATTTGATTAGGATCCCCTCTTTCTTCAGGCAATCTATATGTTTGGCTATGCCCAATTGCACTTTGCAGGGGACCAGATACTGCCTCTGCTGGATCGGGATCATTCCAGGCTTCAGGTCGATGATGATGGGTGCATGGTTCCATGCCATTCCTGGTGGGTTTTTTCTGCCCAAACCTGGGGGAAAAGTTCCAGCAGATTTTCCAGATTCTGACCTGAAGTTTCTTCCACTTAAATTCTCCATTCTTTGCTTTGGGGCATGGTGATGAGGAAAGTGAGGCCGGTCCCAAGGTTTAAGCTGGTTGGCCCTTCAGGTTTGAAGGTAATCTGGGCTCCCAATTTGGTTAAGATGTCCCTACCAAGCAGGGGGACTGAACATTCAGGCAGGTACAAAAATTCATGAGTTACTTCATGGCCACTGAGCTGGCAAGTTCTTGAATGGCAAAAAGGCCTTTGGCTTGACTGGTCCCATCACTCCTATGATATTAGCAGTTTTTCTGCTAAAGGGGGCAACAGGGGTTGTGATCAAAGAATGTTAAGTGCCAGTGTCCACCATGAAAGTCATTGACTGGCCCCTGACTTGTAGTTTGACCATGGGCTTATGGAGGCCAAGTTCCAGTGAACCCAGTCACCCCCATTCAGGGTTGAGTCCTGCCAGCCTGAGCAGATGGTCTTGGGGCTCAGGTTGGTATTTTCCTTTAGGGATGTTCCCTCTATGTGCCTCATTCTTTTGGGGACACTCATTTTTCCAGTGTCCACTTTCTTTGCAGTAAGCACATTGGTCTCTGGCCAGTGGCACCCTTCTGGCACTTGTCCCCTCTTTTTGAGGTGGCCCTTCTCATATGTTGGGGTCAGGATTTCCTAAGGCTGCTGCTAGTAGGGAGGCTTGATGTTTTATTCACTTCTTGGCTTCTCATTTGGCAGCTTCATCTTGATTGACTTTGTTGTTGACTTCCAGTAGTTGAGAGATGTTCATGCCCACGAACCCTTCTAATTTTTGGAGCTTTCTTTTAATGTCCATTGCTGCCTGTGCAACAAAGGTGGCATTCACCATCCTCTGGTTTTCTGGAGCTACTGGGTCAAAAGGAGTATAGATTCTGAAGGCCTCGCAAAGCCATTCATAGAAATCTCCCAGAGACTCGTCGGGCTTTTGAGTAACTAAAGTCATCTTTGTCATGTTTGTGGGTTGTTTTGCCCCATCTCGGACTCCTTGGATGAGTGCCTCCTGGTATTGCTGGAGTAAAGCCAGTCACTGTTCAGTGTTGAAGTCCCAGTTGGGTTAGGTTTCTTGGGCCACTTCTCATGCCCAATCTTCTGGGATTAAGACACCAGTATGGGCCTGATCTTGCAGCCACTTTCAGGCTTTTCTCAGAATTCATCATCTCTCCTCTGTATTAAATAAATTCAGGAGGAGTTGGTGGCAATCATCCCAAGTAGAACGATGGGTTTGGAAAATAAATTGCATGAGATCAATAAGGTCCTGGGGTTTTTCTGAGTAGGAGAGGTGTGGTGCTTGTTTAAGAGATCTGTAGTTGTGAAGGGCTAGTAGTATAATACAGGCTTCCCAGGTTTGATGGTCTCATTTTTGCTGATCTGGGCTAGACCCTGTGTTTCATGGAGGTGCATCTGTAACACGGGTTGTGCCAACTGGAGTCTCCTTGCTAGTGGGGTTGCAGGGCTTTCCTCAGAGGGGGTTAATGTTCCCAGAGGGGTCAAAGGTTGAGGTGTTGCTGGGAGGTCTGCCTGCATTCCCAGGCTAGGAGGAGAGACTGAATGTAGGGGTGTTTCTGGGAGATGCCTGCACTCCTGGGCCAGGAGGAGAGGCTAGAGTGGCCAGAGCAAATGGTGGTGAGGATGATGGTGGGTCCTCCTCCAAGGACCCTTGATGAATGGCTGGCTTTCATATCCCCATTCCCTGTGCAACAAAGACCCTGTTCTGCCCCTTTTTTCCAATGCACAATCAAACCCAAAGGGACAGTCTGGGCTATCTCCAACCAAGTGTCGATGTAGGGAAACTGATCAGGGTAGCCAGGAGTTCCTGTGACCACTAGCCACACTGCACAAACCTGGCTATATCCAGTGCCCCTTCTGCAGGACAATCAACATTAAAAGTTGGCCACTCTACTTCACATAAGGCTTGGAGGATGCTGGGGTTCATCCAGATGCCATAATCTCTGGAAAAACCCTCCTTGAAATTCTTGAGCATGCAGTTTAAGACAGTAGGTTTTGACTGTGATGAGCCCATACCCTGTGTCAGTGGTACAAGACAGACAAAGGAAGGAGTCACCTATTTCAAGACCACTCAGATGCCCACCTGTCCACATCTCTCGTGAGAATTTAGGCTCATCTTAGCAAATTTCAGGTTGACCATTATGCCATATGATGTAGCCACAGGAAACAGGTTAGGGCCCACACTGGCTCCATAGCATATGCTGAGGAGTCATGGACTGGTATGGCAGATGCAAGCCTCTGTTCATCCTCATTCATTCACACAGTCACTCAGAGGTTATGCAGTCCCTCCCACAGGGATTGCCCTATTCTGGAATCTTGGTACTTGAGATTTCAGGAGGTGATCAGTCTCCTCTTCCATCTGGAGATGGGCTTGACTGAGGGTTTGGCATCCAGGGCCTTACCTTTCAGGAGTCTTCTGAAAGGTAAGGTCCAGTCCACCTCCCCACTGAGTCAGGCTGGGTTGTAAGGAAGTGTCCTGCAGCAACCACCTCAGTAGGAGGTCCTGTCAAGAGGACAGCCAGTGCCCACCTCATTTGCTGGGAGATCACCATTGGCCAAGCCCATCAGCCCCAAGTCAGAGGCACAATGGGCCTGCTCATTTGGGTTTCCCACTCAGGAAACCAAATGTTGTGGCCAGCCTGAAATAACCCAAACAGCACTCTTGGGAGCATGGATGAACAAAGTTTTATTATGCATGGGCCCAGAGGAGAGTTCTCTCTCTCCAAATTCTGAGCACTGTTTTCTGATTTTCATAAGTTTATATAGGTACACTAAGTGGGCAAATTCCAGAGCAAGTGGCAGGCAGTGTTACAAAGGCAGAGAAGCAAGATTAGCTTATCTGTCTAAAAGCAGAAGGCCATTAGGGAAGAAAAAGAGTCATTATCTGTATAGAGTTGTAAATTTCAATTCAAAGGGGCAGCCTGGGGTGCTTATATTCCTGACATGGATTCCATGGAGAAAAGGGGAGGAAGGAGGGGAGAGAGGGACCAGGAACTGAGGGGAGTTTGTTTTTTAAACTCTCAGTGGGTTTCTGCTGAGGGTTGGTTGGGATCCTGGCACTTCCCTCATCAAAATAACAATTCAGAGAGAGATTGTGGTGAATTGAATTCTGCCAGCCCTTGCCTGCAATCCTGTAGTAGGGTAATTTTTAGTGATGTGTGTATAAATTCAATTAGTTTGAGCTGTTTATCAGGAGCCATTGTAATTGCTTGTACTATTAATTGCACATAGGAATAAGGTGGCTTTGAATCATTCTTTGGGTTGTCTCCTCCTGAAGCTTCCTTTTCATTTTCTGGCTGTGAGTTTTCAGCTATTTAATTGAGCTCAGATTGTATAAGATGGCCCATTTTGTACTCAGGTGACCCTACTCCACAGAGACTGGATTGGCAAGATTTGGCAGCATTGATGGTTCTCGTAGGGAGATGGCAGTGGCCTGATCAGTGGGCCAAGGTATCTGGAATGTGGATGGTCAGGCAGGAGATCTGGGGCTCGTTAGGGCTGCACCCGGCCTCCGGCGCCACCTGCCCCTTCCTCCTTTCCCTGGACAGTGCAGTGAACGTGATCTCGAAGTTTGTGCTGGGAAACTTGAACATGCACACGCGCAGCACCTGCAGCCGTGGGCCCCACGCCTCTGGAACTCGTCTTCCACAAACACTGTTCTCACAGAGGCAGTGCAGGTAGAAAAGGCCGTCAGGCTGTGGCTGCGCGGGCTGGACAGGGGCTGCCCCACCATGGTCGCAGCCGCCGCTGCCCAGGGGCGTGAAAATCTCTAGATCGCGTCGGGAGAAGAAGCTGAGTGGCCCATGCTCACGTCCACTGAGCACTGCGACAAATTGCCCAGGAGTGGTGCCACAGCCCAGCACACCGGCGGGGACCTGCCGCCCCCTGTTCCGCTAGAACCGCAGCTCACTGGCTGGAGACCCAAGCCCGACAGCGCCGCAACCGGCAGGGCCGCCTGCGGGCGCCGGTGGCACGGGACAAGGCCCATGCGAACTCTCAAATGCTGTCGCCATGCTCCAAGGACAGGGCCCGTCAACATAGTTTTGATTTGCTTATCCCTAATGACTAAAGATATTCAGTATCTTTTCATGAGACTGTGGACCAACTGCATATATTCCCTGAAGAAATGTTTATGTACTTTGCCCATTTGTAATTAGACTCTTTGCCTTTTTGCAAAATTTGTCTTTTTGTAAGAGATAGATAATATATTTTCCTCAATTTTAAATTTATTAAAGCTTAAATAAAGTATGTTTATATATTTGCAAAACTTAAAAAACCTAAAATCCTCCATACCTCCCTTGGGAAAAACCATCCATTTTTATTCTTTGTTATTAATGTTTGTTCATATTCAAAACTCGAAGAAATGGAAAAGAAGTACTTTTTCCTTAAGTTTAATGGGCATTGAGGAGAAGGAGAGAATAACTGGAGTAAACTTTAAGATCCTTTGTGTCAGTTTGTGCAGGACTGGTGTGACAAGAAAAAATCAAGAGTCTTAAAATTACCCTTAAGCAGAGAGATAGGATGAAGTTACCAGAAATGCATTGATAATAGGAGCTTGTATTTCCCAGAGAAATTCAAAATGAAAGACATCATACCAGAACCAGCTAGGAACATATTTCAGTACAGCATACTGAAGAGCCCCTGGCTTGTTTTTATGAACTCTTTGACCTTATACCTCAAAAAGAATACCAGTGGTGTAGACATGAGAGAGGCAATACCTCCTGACCCACATTCTCTAGGAAATATTTTCATTCTGAAGAGTGCTGGATATTGGCCCAATATTGTTTTGTCATGTTAATAAATAAAAGACCTCTCACTTGTATTTAATAAGTACTTATTAGATAGGAAACATTTTTACCATTAATTCATAGGAACTCTCAACATTCTAACAAATTGGAAAACTATTTTGAAATGAGGAATTCGAAAGTTATATACTAGGAATTCACCTCTAGAGCCTTAAAGAGTTACAGGTCTTGTATATTTCTTGTCTTCTGATGAACCTCTATATGTATTTGAATTTTGTGAGGAAGATGTTTTTGTTATGGAATCTCAAGCAAAATTTTATTATCAACAGTTTGGAAGTCACCAGTTTATTGGAAGTTATACTGGAAGTGACCAGTTTATTGAGAAAATGGCCAGGATATTTCACAAAATACCTTATGTGTTATTCTAGTATACCAAAGTTAAAATGTGTTCAGAGTGTGCATATCTCTCTGAGTATGTGGGGAAGGCATATTCTGGATCAGCCTAGAGAACATTTGTCTGGAACAACAACCACATTCTGAGCTTTCCATAAATACACTATCACATTCCCAGTGCTATCGTCCTGATCATCATTCTTTATACAAGGTTAGGGATGGTGCTGCATTAACTATAATGTCCACTCACTATATTTTAGAAATCAGTCATCTTTGTTGATGTAGCTACAGATTTCACCCAGGAAGAGTGAGCCCTACTGGCAGATCCAAGATTTGTTCAAATACATGATGCTGGAAACCATCACTCATTTGTTTTCTATAGGTGAATATCTCTACATTGATTATATATTTATCAACAAATATCCAGAACACCTTCCCCATATCCCACTGCACACCTTACCTTGATTCTTTCATGGCCCTTAAAACTACATGAAGGAAATTTGTTTCTTATTTATAAACTTACACATAGTTTGTCACTTCAAAAGTTACTGTGCTGCTCAAGCTTCAATACCCAGAATTGTGCTGGGAAGTCAATGAATATTTTAATGAGTAAATAAATGAATTATACTCTAAGTTACTATTCAACTCTAAGAAAGAAGCTGAGGTTTGAGACCACAATAGTAAAAATAATAGGATTATCTTTTTCCATATAACCTCATATGGTGGAACTCATGTTTATTTGGATTATTTTTTATAATAATTTAAGTTCTGCCTTATTAAGTCATTGAGGGTTTTGCACTCTGTTTTTTGAACATGGACATGGAAATCATCAACCTGATGACTTTACTGTCTTTGGAATAGAGCCAGGTATAATTTCTTCACTGAGAAAGAATGTTAAATCTTTTTGATGTTTAAAGTACTCTTCCCTGCATCAGCCTCTATATGTTTGGCTTTTTCTTCCCTTGGTAGCCAGCCCTGGACTTGAAGGCCATGCACTACTTTCAGCACAGGACTCACAATCTATATAGTGAGTATCAGTCTTATAAATTGCATGTGATTTTCCAATGGAGCACAGAGATGTGCTGTGGAGTGTAGAGAGAGGATTTCTTCAAGGCTGGATTCTAGGTGAGCTCCAGACACCTGTGTTTCAATATGAGGATGAGCCTGGTCAGTGAGAATCCAGGATATTGGAAGTGTCAATTGCAATTTCCTTGAGTGAATGATATTTTTGAAATGGCACCAAGAACAATGGGGGGAAATTCTAAAGATGGTGGCATTATATTTTTCACTTACTCTCTATTCATATGTCCTTTTATAATTACATTGACCTCAGGAAAGGAACCTCATATATATATTGAAGTTAACTATTACATAATTACCTTCAACTTGGTCCTCTTTTGTGATGAATTTCCATCTCTCTACCTCCCCATCATACCATCTTCATTTTTATCCTTCTCTTATCTTTATCTAGAAAATCCTTCCAACTTGTCAGTGTCCTAAAATCTTTTCCCCTTGCATCTTTATCCCTCCATTTCTCATTCTTTTGCCATTTAATGGCTG
>JAQZBX010062748.1:0-16876 GCA_029593785.1 Cabassous unicinctus
TGAAAATATTGAATCTTATAAATGATCGCCAAAGGGTATTCACTGCAGAGAAGTTTCTCAATAATGACAGACAAGATTATATGTTCTCGGGATGTTATTCATCTTCTTATCTCAGTCACCCAAATTTCTACTCAATGGTTCAAGAATAAAATGGCCATGGTTGCAAAAATAAAGATCATTGCAAATAACTAAAAAGATAACAATTCCCTCACCATTGTTATTCTCACTGCTGCTAAAGTTTTTTTATCCCACTGCTGCTAAGACTAAAGGCTGAGGATGAATCATTGGCTGGAAGCTGAAATCATTTTGGGGCATCTTCAACTGCATGTATGGAAATTGATGTTGGCTATGGACAGGGACTTCAGCTGGGCTAATGGCAATAAGTACCCACATGGTCTTCAATATGGTCTCCGCATGGACTAGTTTGAGTTTTGGCACAATATGTCAGTTATCTATCAAGAGCAAGAACTGAAGAGAGCATGTATAAGGCACATTTTTCTAGACATTCTTGGAATTTATAGGCATTCATTTCTGCTGTATAATATTGGAAATCTAGACACCATAGGCAGGGCAAACAAGCCCAGGAATGGCCCATCAGTGGCCCTTACCTTTGAATATATGATAACCTATCTCCCCAATGTTTCAGAGTTAAACTTAGTTTTATTTTCCTACACATGGTTCTGCCCATTTCATTTGATTCTATAATCAGCACTATACTATATATATATATATATACCAGAGACATAAGTCTTCTGACTGTTCATATGCCAGTTGAGCCTTGAATCTCAGAAGAGTGGCAACAAGCCCTCACTCTCCAGGTCATCAAACATACCCAGGACAACTAACAAAAAGATGAGGATGGACAACACCCATCCCAAAAGCATAGTGTATCTAAAACTGCAAGCAAGTCAGTTCCATCCATCTGCCCCATGGGATCTAATTCCCCTCTTAGTCAGAAGCAGAGTAGCCATCACCATCTCCAAATCCTCAAGACTGAGGAATGAACAAACTTAAAAGGGGAATGCAACTATTGACTAAAGTAGACTTATTTTTATTTGAGTAATGGAAGAACATATAACATTGATAAAAAGGTAGTGTTTAAAAGAGTTTCTGAGGGGAGGGAGAGAGCAAAATAGGTGTCACCTGGGGCATTTTTTGGAATTTAGAATTGTTCTGCATGATATTGCAATGATAGATACAGGCCATTATACATTTTGTCAAACGCTTTAAAATTATGCACTGTAAAGTGTAAACCATAATATAAACTATAGACCATGGTTAATAGCAATCCTTCAATATGTGTTCATCAATTGTAATAAATGTACCCTCAGTAACGAAAACTGTTAATGGAGGAATGTGTGGGAGACGAGGGGATGGGGTCAAAGGGAAATCCCGATACTTTCATTGTAACATTTATATAATCCTAATCTTCTTTAAAAATAAAGCTGAAAAAAGATCTATGCAGGTCCAAGGGAAGAGATGATAGATTACAAAAATTTATGGAACTGTTAATGTCACATTGTAAGAAGTGCTAGCAGAATGAGAAATATAGATATAAACTTTGGAAACCAAGATTGAGTATCCAATATATATTATCTTTCAGTGGGAGTTTTCAGCCACTTAGTGGCAAGTTGATTACACAGAAAATTTTCCATAATGAAGGGGTAGAATTTGTACTCACAGAAATAGACACTTCTAATATGTGATTTGATTTACCTTTTCTTCTCATAAGGATTTTAGTAACAGTGTAATACATGATCTTATAGAAATTCTTGGAGCTCAAATATTCATGTTATTCATACATCACTGAGTGTAATCAAGTACATTATTTCAAAGTGAAAGAAGTGTGGTGGTGGACACATTCCCAAGGAAATCACTGGTCTTTCCATGTACCCCATTGCTCTGTAGTGGTCGGTATGATAAAGTAATGGAATGTCTTGCTGAATATTCAAGCACCAATTCAGAGTAAATGGCTTGAAAATCTGGGCTTAATCTTTAAGGATGTATTGACAAATATGTAATGCTGCTTCTTTCTTATCCAGAATAAACAGTTATTGGAATCAAGGTATGTAAGTGCAAGTAACTCCTTTTACTATTATGCTAAAAGTCTATCTACTGCATATTTCCTCTCCCACCATTTCAGCACAGATAGTGGTTTCTGACCATAGTTACAAAGAGATTATGCTTTCATCAGGGATCACAGCAATGATTTTATTGAATTGGTAATTGAGAATGTCACCTGGTCAATATAAGCTCCTCAAATCTGTACTATGCCAACAAAAACAGGATGTATTAATTGGTACTGACAACCAAGATAAGTATGTTTTTTTAAATAAAAATGAGGGCAGATTTGACCAATATTTTCAAACAAGGGAATTCTCTTATTAGTCTTTTATAATTTTCATGATGAAAATTGAATGTTAATTAAAGAATAAAGCAACAATAATTGTATGACTATTGAGGAGTGCGAAATTCAGAAATGAAATTTTGTTCAACTACTAGTTGAATCCTAATAGCTAAATATCAGTCTCAGAGCAATGGGAAGGTGAAATAGAAAGTGGAAGAAATAAAGATATACATATTAACTAAAAGCTTAAGACCAATTTAAGCAAATTAAATTGTAATAATTTCTATTTACTTGTTAGAGTTATATGTGTATGTGGTATACAAATATCATTACTTATATGTTTATACGAAAGAATTACATTTTACTTCATTATTATTTCATATAAATGTTTTTCTTAGTTAGATTTACAATGTAATCTTTAAGCTACAAATTATTCAGGTGGTATTGTAAGCTAGTAGAATAACAAGTAATATTTTAATTAACTTATCCAGAGATGTCGACAAAGACATTGAGCATGCATACTGTGTTTCTTTTAATGATCAGTTTCAGAAAATATCTGTAGAAGTATCTTGTTTAGTGGAAGTGGGATTATGTAATTACTTTATTAAGGAGTTTAAATATTTATAGAAGAGAGTTTATGAATGCTAAGTAGGCAATTAAGTAATATGTTCCACTCATTTACTTGTTGGCATCTGCCAAAAATTCACTCTTCCATGTTTTGCTGTGTAATCCTGGGACAGAAAGCCTATAAATTGCTTTTCTTGTCTACCAGATGGCTTCTGGTTAGATTTGCCAAATGGTATACAACAGGAGGAACAAATCACTTTCTATGTTAAAGTAAAGATAAGGAAATGAAACAGGTATGTGAGAAGAATGGAGGAAAAAAGGACAAGTGAAAAATAATCAAAAGTGTCCAGTCAAGAAGAGTTATGGGCCAATGTGAAGACTCCTGAATTGCATATAATTCCATATCAATTTTAGGGCCCTACTTTAAATAGACACTAAATAGGCCTAGAGTGAAATTCGGAAATGCCTTTCTTACAAGTTACTTCCCTTCCAAAAGCCACTGACAACACCACAGTTTACTCAAAGCATTCATCTCCATATTTCTCAGAGTATAAATAAGAGGGTTCAGGAAGGGGTCAATTATTTTGTAGATAAGAGCAAACACTTCATCTTCTGGAAAAATTATGGGTGGTTTAATATAAATAAAAAGAACAGGCACAAAAAATAGGACCACAACTGTAATGCAAGAACTACAAGTAGAAGAGGGTTTGCTATGGCTTTCTGCAGGGTAAGCACTGATGGGGCATAATATCAGAATATAAGTTACCATTACAATCATGAAAATCACCAAAACAATCAGACCTGCATTCACAATTACCAAGAGATCAATTCTTTATGTATCAGTGCAGTCCAGTTTCAGCAAAGGATATACACCACAGAACTAGTGATCTATTTCATTGGGACCATAGAAAGGTAATCAGATGGTGAGAAGAAACTGACTGACAGTGAATCAATCCCTCAGCATGATAAGCTATGATGATTCCACTATGTCTGCACCTGCCCATGATGATGATGTAGTGCAGGGGCTTGCCCTTGGCCACATAGTGATCTGCAGTTACTGTATGAAATTATCTTCCTTTCTGCCAGTAAGTCAGTCATTAGTTTGGGTATTACTGTGGATGTGTAGCACAGGTCATAAAATGAAAGGCAATTAAGGAAGAAATACATGGGTTGGTCAATTTCTTGACTGCATGAGATAGAAATCATTACAAAAATGTTTCCCACGCAAATAGCAATGTAGCAAATTAAAATGAATACAAAATAGAGTATGTTTATGTGTTTGTTTGGGGAAAGTCCTAAGAAAGTACACACAGTTACATTATTCTTTTTTCCATGGTCCATTGCAATAAAACGGCATAACAGAAAGAAAAGACATAACAGTAGTCTGAAAGGGCAAAATTCAAAAGTTAATGTCAGAAAAGTTTATAGATAATATTGATAATAACATACATTTCATGAAACTATGTTTGGCATGATTCCAGTGTTTCAGAAAATGAAAATCTAATATTTAATAAAAATCATTAAAATTTCCATAAATCTTTCAGAACATTACATTCAATCTTGATGTTAATAAAAATGTGTGGATTTATTCAGCTAATTGAAATCCTTTAAAATATTATTAATTAACAAACATTACCCAATTCCAATTTAATATATAGCTAATTAATTGGAAAGATGTAGCTCTTGATTCTTAAAAACTTGAAATTTGTTAATGGTACAAGTATAATTTGTGCAAAGTTTTTTGTTTAACAATGTAAAAGCAAATGTAAAGTTGTAACTATATTCACTAGTGAAATATATGCCACCTAAAACATTAGGTAAAAATTAAATGAAAGATTGATGTAATTTTACATATATACTTAATAAATGGAAGAAAAAACTCTGCAAGAAGCAAATACAATTGCTTTGATTACTTTTTTCTTGCTTGTTTATCTTTATCTTTATTTATGATAAGAAAATGCTAATATTTTATAACAGAAGTATATTTATTTCTACAAACATTTCAATTAAAATCATATACCAAAATTAACCATAGAGTAAAACAATAGTTAAAACTAAGAGGAGTAGAATACAGTTTGCCTTTATGGTTCTGCCCTCGACTCCATGTGTCATACTTATCATATTTTTCAAATCAGTTTCTCCTCAATTGTTTGAAATGTAGCCTTCACTTTTGTACTTTATTATCATTAAATAAATGTTTTTTCCAAAATACCTAAAGAGACTGACACTGCATAATAAAGAGAAAATTTCTAGATAGTATGTGGGAAATATTTTTGGCCAAAGAGTTATCACCTGAAATCTATTATTTAATTATATCACATTGTGTGAATTTGGGTACCAAATGATTTGTTTCTGAATTTAATTTATCTCCTCCATAAAATGGGAAACCTGTCTGGACTTTGTCACAGTATGGTTGTAAGTTCAAATCAATAAATGACTATTGCTTTATTAACAATAGAAATATTAATGCCTGGTATTATTATCAAAATATTACTATTAGGAAATTATGTTTCTAGCAGTTGTTAAGAACATTGTTCAATAACTTTGACTCCTATGTAGGAAATGAAATTTCAACAGCTTAAAATCATGTTTTGTAAATCAAGGATTTATTGTCCAATAAGGATAATTTTGCTCAAGAGTAATTTAGGTATGTAAAGGTAGATAGAGCAATAAAATCAGTAGCCTGAAAAATCAACTATAACCTGTAATTTATTTCCAGTGACTAACTTTGTTGAAATACATGCTTGAGAAATGGAAGGTGAATGGATTGAAATGGAATAGGCCCCAGAAAATCATGTTGTTAAAGCTAATCCATTTCTGTGGTTGGAAACTTATTGTGTGTAGGGCCTTTTGTTTAGATTACTTAAGTTAAGGGTCTTTTGATCAGGTTACTTCACTAAACAATTGCCCAGTTTGGGTCTTAATCATCATATTGGAGTCCTTTATAAGAGAATGAAATTCAGAGAGGAAAGTGCTGAAAAGTGATTCCGCTAAAATAATGAAACCTGGAAAGTAGGGAGAGATCCATAGCCATCTTCAAGTATCTTGCCATGTGAAAGACATGTTCAAGATCACCAGTAGCCAGGCTTCTGGGAGAAAGCATTGCCTGATGATGCAGCAATTTGGAAATTTTCATCGACTCAGACTGAAGACTTATAAGCTAATAAATCCTCATTGTAAAATTCAACCCATTTCTGGTATATTATCCTTGGAATATTTAGCAGCCTAAAACAGATTTTGGTACCAGAAGTGGGTTGCTGCTATTGCATATACCAAAAATTTTAAGAAGTTTTTAAAATTGGTTAATGAGTAGTAGAAACAGGAAGAATTGTGAGGTGGTTGATAGAAAAGTTCAAGATTGCTTTGAAGAGACTGTTGGTAGAAATAAGGATGCAAAAGTTACTTCTAATGAGGACTCAGAAATGATAAACGGGTAACTGCAAAATGGAAGAAAGGTGATTTTTGCTTTCATGTTGCAGAGAACATGGCAAAATTGTGTTCTGGTGTCAGATGGAAGGCAGAATTTAAAAGTGACAAGCCTAGATATGTCACTGAAGAGATTTCCAAACTAAATGTGACAAGTGAAGCTTTCTTTTTCTTGCAGCATATAGTAAAATGTGAGAGGAAATGGATAAGCAGAAATGAACTCCTGGGCACATAGAAACCAGAGATTGATGATTTGGAAACTTCTGAGATTCCAGAAAGTGAGTTTCCAGAGAATAGTGTCTCATGTTAGGATTTAAGTGAACATGGAACTAGTCAGTCATTTCAGTGCAGGTCAGTTATCTAGAAAGAATTTGTGGAAAATTCTCTTGTTTGATGGTTGGGACCCAGTATGCTACACACACACTGGGTCTGTATGAATGAGCTCTATTAATGAGCCACTGCCAGCCTGGAGTAAAAGGGACAGATGGAAGGAAAAATGACTTCATAGGCAGAATCATGAATGCTGAGGTCTATATTGAAGACATCTCAGGCCGAGAGCAAGGACTCACCATATATGTGGAATGGATGAATATGTCTCAGAGCTTGGACAGCACCTACTTTCTGCCCCATTGTTCAGGAAGATTGTTATCACCCACTGTCTCAGATGCCTGGGGGGTTGTGAAGACGCTGGCTGCCATCCAGGTGCTTTAGGAGGATGGGGTCTAGCATTTGGCTGTGTCCCCTATGATTGATGAAGGCATGGCCATTAACCCAATGCTTGGAGATATTGGAGCCTTCACCCTGGTGTTTTGGGAGAGCAGCCCTTCTGTGAAAGCACTCCTTCAAGGCTAGAGGACAAAGTATCATTCTATAGATGAATTTTCAACCTTTAAATATAAAGAAGTATGATCTTCAGGGTCACAGAATTGTTTGGATATTATGATCTCTGTTTTCCTTCCAATTTCTCCCTATGGCAATGGGAACATTTATCGTATGAATGTTCCTTCTTTGTATATTAGAACAGATAACTTTTTCTAAGTTTCAGAGGTCCAAAGCGTAAGGGGAATATTGCACCAAGACAAACCACACTTATAACCAATTTTGATGAGACTTTATACTTAATATTGTTACTAAAATGATTTAAAAGTTTAGGATACTGTGATGTAACGCATGTATTTTGCATTTGGAAAGAGTATGTCTTTCTGGGGTCCAGGAGGAGGGGTGTAATGCTTTGAAGCTGAATAGATCCCAGAAAATCATGTTGTTAAAGCTAATCCATTCCTATGGGTTTAAAACTATTGTGAATAGGGTCATTAGATTAGGTTACTTCAGTTAAGGTCCTTTTGATCAGGTTACTTCAGTAAGGCATTGCTGGTTTCTTGTTTGATGGTTGGGACCCAGTATGCTACACACACACTGGGTCTGTATGAATGAGCTCTATTAATGAGCCACATTGCTGTTGCAGATGTGGTACCTGGTCTAAATCCTCTTGCTGGAGTCATTTATAAGAGAATGAAATAGAGAGAGAAAGTGTTGGAAGCCAGAACCTGAAAGCAACTAAACTCAAGAGATAAGGGAGAGACCAGCAGTTGCCACCGTGTGCCTTGCTGTAAAACAGAGGTGTCCCAGATTGCTGACAGCTGGTCTTTAGAGAGAATGCATTGCCTGATGTTGCCTTGATTTGAACATTTTCATGTCCTCAGAACTGTAAGCTTTTAAGGTAATAATTCCACATTGTAAAAGTGAATCCATTTTTGGCACTTTTGGCAACTTTAGCAGAATTAAATGGTAAGGCAAAAGAAAAGAAAAGACAAGAAAAGGGAAAGACAAGGCAAGGGCAAGACAAGACAAGGGCAAGGCAAGGCAAGGCAAGGGCAAGGCAAGGCAAGAGCAAGGCAAGGGCAAGGCAAGGCAAGGCCAAGGCAAGGCAAGGGTAAGGCAAGGCCAAGGCAAGGCAAGGGCAAGGGCAAGGGCAAGGCAAGGCCAGGCAATATGAAGAAACATTTCCCCTCATATGCATATCAAGTTTGGAAAGGAGATTTCATTAAGTGAAAAATAGAAATGTTGAAGGAACTCAGGCTTCAAGTATACCAAAACTTTTATTCTCTTAAGCATCAATTCCTTTCTCCCTGTCACTGCCTATTCACAGTTATATAGACTTGGTCCCAAATGTACATACTGAAGTCCAGTTACCAATGTCTTTACCATGCACAAAACTATACATTAAAATTTTGTTCAGAAAATTAACTTATTATAATATCTTATAGTTTAAAATAGTAATAATAATTATTTTTAAGCAATTATTGAGTGCTCAAAGTTTATTACATCATTTATTCAAGAACATAATGCATATTTTGAAATGAGTGTTATTGTTCTATTATGCACATAGAAACACCAAGACTTTCAGAGGTTAGAAACTAGCTCAAATATCCAGGAAGCACAGAAGCAGGACCACAGAGTCTTTTGTAACTGAAAAAAAGAATAGGTATTTTTAAAGTTTCTACATTTTCCCAGGCTTTGAAATTTAAGTTAATATTGGGTAAACAAAGGATTCTAGCACTTTAGAATGAAGGATATCAGAACACAATGTCTGAATGGTCTTCCACTTTGAAATAACAGCTGACCAAACTTAATTCATGTAAACCTGTATTTTTACAGACAAGGAGATAGCTGCTTATACCCATGACCATCCTTCCTTCACAAATACACACACCAAGATCCTTATAAATATATTCAGGTACCACATCTGCAACAGCAAATCCTAAATTCATATTGTTCTATTGAGGGTTGGTTTTCTCCTTATCATTCTTCTTTACTAGAATCCCCTTCCAATATCTTTTGTTGCATGTATTACATGGCTTTATTTACAGAAATGAGATTACATTGCAATCTTTTAAAATAAAGGAAGGTGTCAAATTTACACAGTGTTTAGAAAGTTAAAATGCATCCCTGAAGAAAGAAACTTGAGGATATGCATTAGATTCCTTTCTAAATTTTGAATTCCCAGAAGAGTCAGAGAAGCATTAACAGGATCAGTTTTGGGGGTTTTTTGTTTTGTTTTGTTTTGTTTTTTGAGGCACCGGGGCCAGGTACTGATCCTGGGACCTCATATGTGGGGAGCTGGTGCTCAACCACTGAACCACATCAGCTCCCCTAAATTGGTTTTTAATTTGTTTGCTTTTTTTTTTTCAGGAAGCATGGCGTACTGAACCTGGGACCTCTGATATGGGAAGCAGGTGCACAACTGCTTGAGCCACATCCACTCCCAACAAATATATGTATTTTTAATAGCTGTATTGAATTTTCCATTCAACAACAATAGCAATGTCCATAATTAATATACACAAAGTGAAAAGTTTGGACCTATATGCGTACATGTAAAACCGTCATCACAATGAAGAAAATGAAGAGATATCACCCCTAAAGTTTCCTAACTCTCCATTTTGTAATTCTAATTTCCTGCCTATTTTAGCTTCTTAGCTTTCCTTTCTGCTAAAACAAATACCATACAATGAGTTGGTTAAGCAACAGGAACTTATTGGCTCAGTGTTTCAGAGTCTAGACAGCTTGCTTTCCCCAGGGGATGGTATTACGTTTTGTCTGGTCATCAAACTTTGAAATTCCTTGGATTTTCAATCATCAATTAATGCAGATGGCAGTGTTTTCTTTATCTTCTGGGTTTCATTGACTTCAAGCTACTAATTTTTCTCTTGGCTTCTCTTTCTTTGTCCAAATTCCTTTTCTTATAAGGATTTGAACCATATTGGATTTAGGCCCACCCCAGGAAATTTGGGCACACTTTAACATCTTCAGTGGTCTTATTTACAAATGGGTTCACACCCACAGGAACAAGGGTTGGGACCTTAACATACATTTTGTCGGGGACATGATTGAAAACCCAATACTACCTCTCTGCCAATACCCTCTCTGCTTTCTTGCATGGTAGATTAATTTTCATTATCTAGGGTTTTGGTAAATGGAATTGCATATTTTGAAATACTGAACGGTGAAGATTTGGATTTTTTTAACTCAAATTACACATTCTGAGATTCATTCATATCATGCAAATATTAATAGTTCTTTCCTTTTCATTGCTGAAGTATATTCCAATGTTCCAAAATTCTACAATTTTTTTCAACCAGTCATCAATGATGGAAATTTTGTTGTATCTGTTTTTGATATTACTAATAAAACTGCTTTAATAAATAATTTATGTACAAATCTTTATATGCACAAATGGTTTCATCAAGTACGGTAAATACACAGCAGTGGAATGACTGGTCATTGGGAAAATGTATATTTAATATGGTTAAGAAATTTCCAAAATTTTTTCAAGAGTGGCTATGCCATTTTGCATCTCCTATAGCACTGCATTAAAGTCCTGTGGTGTCATATATTCACCAATAATTGATGTGGTCAGTCTTTAATATTAGCCATTTGAGTGAGTACATACCAGTTCTTTGTGGTTTTTAAAAAATATATCTTTTATTTTTTTAAGGATACTTAGATTACATAAAAGTTACATAAAAAAAATAAAGGGAATCCCTATATGCCCCACTCCCTATACCTCCCACATTTTCCCACATTAACAACATCCTTCATTAGTGTGGTACATTCATTACCACAATTGCCATTAAGCATGGATTATAGTTTACATTGTAGTTTGCACTCTCTCCCACCTAATTTTGTAGGTTATGTGAAGATATATAATGGCCTGTGTCTCATTTAATAGTGACTCTAATACCTTTGTGGTTTTATTTTGTGTTCATCTAATGATTAATGGTGTCTAACATCTTTTCATGTACTTATTTTCAATGCATATCTCTTAGTTGATAAAATATTTGTTCAAAACATTTGTTAACTTTTTACTGAGCTGTCCTTTTTTATGGAATTTTGAGATACTATTATATGTTCTGAAGAGTAATTCTTTAATAATTATATGAGTTTCAAATTTTTCTTCCCTGAGTGCAACTTGTTATTGCTTCTATTAACATCTAATTCTTACTGCACAACTTTTCATTTTGATAAAGTTCAATTTATCATTTATGTTGTTGTTTAAGGATCACATTCTCATATCATATCTAACAATTCTTTACAAGTGGAAACCATGGAGATTTCCCCCTGTATTTTATTCTGTATATTTTATGTTTTACATTTTGTGTATATTTCTAGGATCCATTTTGAATGAATTTTTGCATAAAGAGTGAGGTGTAGATTGAGGTTCATGTTCTGTGCATATGGTGTGCTTGTGTGATATGAGTGTTCATAAGGTAGGTTAAGGTATTCTTTTAATAATATTTAGGATCATGGACTATAAATTTCCAAGAAATCATGTATTAATGGGTAGAATTTTTAAATTATACACTTATGATGGAAAATCCTTCTTAAATAGCCTGTGCTTGCACAAATAGCTGAACAAATCAATTGATCAAATTCATCATATGCTCATTTGACATATTTTTGCAAACACCAAGCATTTTGGTATAGCCTGGAACATGAATGCTAGAAAGGACTACTAGCAAAATGATAATTAATCTTAATTTTGTTCCAAATCATTCTCTCTGATAGTGTATTTCCCCAATCCTTTTTCAAGATTACAAAAGACTTCCATATCACACACAAAAGTTTCATCATATACACAGTCACACATACACAAACACGAACATGTGCACAAAACACCATCTTATTTTACTAAAAACAATGAAACAATCCATGGAAAAATAGCATATTAAATGAAGTCAAAGAGAACTATTAATAAATTAGCCAGAATTCATTGTCTTTGTAAGGAAGAGAATTATTTTTTTTATATTCTAGAAAATAAAAAAGATTAAAAAATATTAGATTGGCTCCAGGATTTGAAACATCAAAAAGATATTACTGGCACCAAGTATGAACACTACTGCCTCTATGTTATTTCTTAGTTATTGCTCTGGCCTTAGGATTGGAGTGGCTCAAGGAGAGATGCTCAATGTGACAGCCATGCAATTATTTGTTTGAGAAAAGGAATGTGCCTCCTCAGGGAGAAGTTTCTAGAGAAATGGAAATCAAAGAACAGAGCTGAGAAAGCATTATGTGATTTATAAGATGTAGGGTAAATGCTAATCAGAAAATTAATAATACTTTGTTGCAGAAAATAAATAACTTAAATGATGTCAATAGGGAACTGACAACCTATTGGAATTCATTTATCCCTGAGAGGCACTTGGGGATATTTCTTATAATTTCTCACCTTTCAGATTCATGTATTTTGTTATTCATGCATGCTTGTGATTGACATAAGTGGATGTTCCACATAGGTGAGAAGTGTATATGCAGCCAAATAAAAAGAGGAGTGAGAAAAATAGCTAGAGAACAGGCTGAAACAGCCCAAAAATAGATCTTCTAGGCTTTAGGACAGCAGGTGAAGGCTGCATACCATCCAGAGGAGAGAGGGACAAAAAAGGGAAATCACAACCACAGAACCGTGAGTTAGAATCAGCAGCAGCTGCTGCTGCCGGCACACTCCCCCACACTCCTTAGAATTCTCAGGGCTCTGGGCCTGCGACTACAGACAAAGAGGGCTCCAGGGATATACCACTCCAAGAAAGGGGAGAGAGAGGGACACAGCCTTAGGCTGACTCAAGTTCTGACCTGAAAATTTGGGCTGTGGAGCCCCACGGACCCTAGCACATGGTGGTTTGCCCTGGGAGGCTAGGAAGGACTGGAGAAATCCGACCCTTGCAATCTCCCTCTCTTCTAGCCTGGACTAATTGTTGAGGACTCCACAGGAGAGGAGAGAGAGAACCTGGGGCTGTCCCTGCTTTTGACTCCCAGGTTTGGTCTTCCCTGTCCCGAGAGCCCTTCCAGGCTGGGTGGGGCTGCACCATTGTTTGCCTTGGAGCCTGCAAAGGGGTTAAAGTTATACAAACCTCCCAATATCCTCCACTACTAACAGGGACTGATTATTGAGGATTCAGAGGGGAGAGGAAATATTTCCTAGCTGTGAAAAGGGATGGGGCTGCCAGAGAAGACTGGAGAACTGTCTGCAAAAGTTTAAATTACAAGGCTCTTAGCCCCCAGACAGGAAGCTCTATCATATTGATCTGTTCTGTGTCACAACAAATACACTCCGACCAGGCATTGGTGCTGCCAATGAGCACCATCTCCTGGCAGACCAAGGAAGTGCACATAAGAAAATTAAATAGGAAAGGCTTTTCCTGGCCTCTATAGCCTCCCTACCCAAGGCCCTAGGAAATGACTCTACAACCAATTACTGGGTCCAATGCACAGTTGTGAGCAACCAGCAGGACAATCCTAACAATCAAGGTTGAGCCAAAAATCCAAGAGCTGTGGTAACTCACAGCCTCCTGTCACTAAAACTCTATAAAAGAGAAAGAGATGGAGCATCTAAGTAAAATACAACCTAACCAGATGCCTAAACACCAGAAAAAATTATGAGCCATACTAACAAAATAGAACACATGGTCCAAGAAAAGGAATACATCAAAGTCCCAGAAGAGATGCAGAATTTAAGAGAACTAATCAGTGAGATGAGCACAAATTTCCAAAATCAAATTAATGAGATGAAAGACAATATAGTTAAAGAGGTAAATGACATCAAGAAGACATTGAGTGAATGCAAAGAAGAATTTGAAATCCTGAACAGAAAAGTAACGGAGTTCATGGGAATGAAAGACACAATAAGTGAAGTCAAAAACACATTTGAGGCATACAACAGCAGACTTGAAATGATAGAAGAAAGAATAAGTGATACTAAAGACAAAGCAGCTAAAATTGAAGAGAGAAAAGAACAGAGAGAGAAAAGAATGGAAAAAATTGAGCAGGGGCTCAGAGAGTTGCATGACAAGACAAAATGAAACATCATATGTGTCATGGGAGTTCCAGAAGGGAAGAGAAAGGGAAAGGGGCAGAAAGAGTATTTGAGGAAATAAAAGCTGAAAATTTCCCAATTCTCACAAAAGAAATGAACTTACATGTCCAAGAAGCACAGCATACCCAGTGAGAATAAATCCAAATAGACCTACGCCAAGACACATACTATTCAGAATGTCAAATGTAAAAGATAAAGAGAAAATTCTGAGAGCAGCAAGAGAGAAGCAAATGATCATGTACAAAGGATGTCCAGTAATACTTGGTGCAGATTTCTCTACAGAAACCATGGAGGCAAGAAGACATTGGTATGATACAATTAGGAAACTGAAAGAGAAAAACTGCCAGCTGAGAATTTCTTATCTGGCAAAACTGTCTTTCAAATATGAAGGTGAGTATAAAGTATTCACAAACAAACAGAAACTAACAGTTTGCAAAAAAGAATCCACCTTTGCAGGAAATATTAAAGGAAGCCATAGAACCTGAAAGAAAAAGACAAGAGAGGGAGGCTTGGAGGAGAGTATAGAAGAAAGAAAAGCAGAAAGGATAACCAAAAGAGTAAAAAGAGAGACAAAAACAAGATGACATATGAAAACCAAAGAATACAATGGAGGAAATCAATAATGCATTTTCAGTAATATCATTGAATGTGAATGTATTAAATTCCCCAATCAAAAGATACAGGCTGATAGAATGAATAAAAAAACATGAGCCAGCCATATGCCGCTTACAAGAAACTCACCTCAGACCCAGGGATACAAACCAGCTGAAAGTAAAAGGTTGGAAAAAGATACTCCACGCGAATATTAACCAGAAAAGAGCAGGGGTAGCTATACTAATATCAGACAAAACAGACTTTAAATGCAAAAAAGGTGATAAGAGATACAGAAGGCCATTATATATTAATAAAAGGGACGATCATCCAGGAAGATATAACAGTCATAAATATCTACGCACCTAACCAGGATGCCCCAAAATATATGAGACAAACTCTGGCAAAACTAAGGGGAGAAATAGACATTTCTACAATAATCGTTGGAGACTTCAACACCCCGCTCACATCATTAGGTAGAACAACTAAACAGAAGATCAACAAGGAAATAGAGAACTTGAACAATATGATAAACAAGTTAGACCTAACAGACATATACAGAACACTGCATCCAAACTCAGCCAGTTATACATTCTTCTCAAGTGCCCATGGATCTTTCTCCAGGATAGACCACATGTTAGGTCACAATTCAGCTCTCAATAAATATAAAAAGATTGAAATTATACAAAGCACCTTCTCAGATCTTAATGGAATGAAACTAGAAATCAGTAACAGACAGGAAAAAAGTAAATTTGCAAATGTGTGGAGACTGACCAACACACTCCTAAATATTCGGTGGGTCAAAGAAGAAATTGCAAGTGAAATCAGTAAATATATTGAGACAAATGAAAATGAGAACACAACATATCAGAACTTATGGGATACAGCGAAGGCAGTCTTGAGAGGGAAATTTATAGGCCTAAATGCCTATATTAAAAAACAAGAAAGAGCTAAACTCAAAGATTTAACTGAACAACTAGAGAAATTAGAAAAAGAACAGAAAAACAATCCCAAAGCAAGGAGAAGGAAAGAAATAATAAAGATTAGAGCAGAAATAAATGAAAATGAGAACAGAAAAACATAGAGAAAATCAACAAAAGCAAAATCTGGTTATTTGAGAAGATCAGTAAATTTGACAAACCCCTCATTAGACTAACAAAGAAAAAAAGAGAGAAGATGCAAGTAAATGCAATCAGAAATGGAAGGGGGGAAATTACAAATGCCCTCACAGAAATAAAAAGAATCGTAAGAGGATATTATGAGAAACTATATGCAAACAAACTAGACAACCTAGATGAAATGGACAAATTTCTAGAAACGCATAACCAACCTACACTGATGCTAAAAGAAATACAAGAACTTAACAAACCAATCACAATTAAGGAGATTGAATCTGTCATCAAAAATCTCCCAGCAAAGAAAAGTCCAGGACCAGATGGCTTCACAGGTGAATTCTACTAAGCATTTCTAAAAGAATTAACACCAATCCTGTTTAAACTCTTCCAAAAAATTGAAGAGGAGGGAAAATTACCCAAAACATTTTATGAAGTCAACATCACCCTAATACCAAAGCCAGATAAAGATTCCACAAAAAAGAAAATTACAGACCAATCTCTCTAATGAACATAGATGCAAAAATTCTCAACAAAATACTTGCAAATTGAATCCAACAGCATATCAGAAGATACATCACAACCAAGCGGGATTTATTCCTGGTGTGCAAGGCTGGTTCAACATAAGAAAATCAATCAATGTAATACACCACATTAACAGATTGAAGGAAAAAAAACACATGATCATCTCAATACATGCAGAAAAGGCATTCGACAAAATCCAACATCCTTTTTTGATAAAAATACTTCAAAAGATATGAATTAAAGGAAAATTCCTCAATATGATAAAAGACATGTATGAAAAACCCACAGCCAACATCATATTCAATGAGGAAAAGTTGAAAGCTTTCCCTCTAAGATCGGGAACAAGACAAGGATGCCCGCTGTCACCATTATTATTCAACATTGTACTAGAAGTTCTAGCTAGGGCAATTAGACAAAAAAAAAAAAAAAAAAAAAAAA
>JAQZBX010062749.1:0-16830 GCA_029593785.1 Cabassous unicinctus
CTCCCACGTTTCCCCACATTAACAACATCATTCATTAATTAGGTACATTCATTGAGATTGATGACCACATTTTGAAGCATTGCCACTAAGCATGGATTAAAGTTTACATTGTAGTTTCCACTCTCTCCCACACAATTCTGTAGGTTATGACAAGATTTATAATGGCTTGTTTCTGTCATTGCAATGTCATTCAGGACAATTCCCAAGTCCCAAAAATGTCCCCGTATTACTCCTGTTTTTCTCTCTCCCTGCCCTCAGAATGTCCAGTGGACACTGGCTCCACATCAATAATGTGATTTCTTCCACTGCTAAGAATCACAATAAATCTATGGTAGAATACCAGTAAGTCTACTTTAGTTCATAATTCATTCCCCATTCCTGAAGATTCTGGGATGGTGATATCCACTCCACTTCTAATTGAGGGGGAGCTGTGATCCCTTAAGGTTGATAGATGGGACTCTCTTGCTTGCAGTTGCAGACTCTCTCAGTTTCCTTGGTATGGTAGTTGTCCATCATCATCACCTCATTGTTAGTTGTTCTGGGTGAGACCAATGAACTGGAGAGTAGGAGTTGTAACTCCAGTAAGATTCAGGACCTAGCTGGCACACGGACAGCCCAAAGATTTAAGTCTCTTGGACGTATACCTACCAACTCTAGTATTAATTATAGGTTCAAATAGAAAGACAGAAGAGCCACGTGTAAGGAAACTGCAACTGGGTCCAACTCTGTCACTCTGGGAAGCATAAGCTAAATTTTATAGAAGTGTAGCAAAATTCCTTATAATTTAGGAGTATAATAAATATAAAACTGCTAAACTTTGTCAATTTGAAGCAGATTTCTCTCCCTGGATATTTCATAAAGTTGGTAGCTCTTTCTCAAATGTTTTGTAAACTACAACCTTTGAGTGCACTGCTGAAAAGGATTTTCTTTTCTGTTTTACCTTTTTCTCACAGAATGACAGCTGTTTTTCCATCCATCTCTCTGCTTTGGAAGTATTGTACTACAGACAACTACAGTCTACAAATTGATGTGGCGTGATAGATACTGATGACAATAAAGAAAGATCCTGGTTCTTCCTGATTAAAAAAGCAGTTTTCTTGGCATTTAGAAGGATGAATAGAAAATACACTTGGGTGTAACAACTTAGTCATCATCATACTCTAGAACAGAGTTTAATATTTTTATTTCATTAACATAGTATTATGGCTTATCAGAGAAACTTGGAGATTGTGGTAATGCTGTATAAACAAGACAATGGACTTCTCAGAGATGAAGTATGATTTTATTTCAATTCTAATTTACAATATCTGATATTCCTTGCTTAGGAAAAATTTCTATTTTCGGATTACGATGAATGACATTACAAAGCAGTTGCTACCCTTTGTTGCTTATGGACCCTTAGAACATAGCCTGTAACGTTCCTTGCTACTGAACGTTGAAAAAAAAAAATGCCTGCCTGTAGATCTTGGCATTGCTCAATAAAAGAAAACATGTTAATTGAGGCGGTCTCCATTTAACACACAAAAGGAAGTAAATTATAACACGATATAAATTCAATGAAAGGCTATTTTCTTGTTTTATACAATAATGCTATCTAAAGAATAAGAAAGGATGTCAAACATACAAAACTATTCATCAATAATTATAAGGTATGAATCCAGCCTACAAATGTGAGAACATTCAATTGGAATTTTGTTGTCTGCATTGAAAAATAAAAGCATTTTATTTCCTCCACTAGGGCCCATCAAAAGTCACCCTGACATACCACAAAGAAAATGTTTATATTGTATATGCCCTGATTATATGGCAGGATTTAAATGATTTCTGCGTAAGTTATAGTACTATTTAAAGGACAAATGCAGAACATACCATTGGGAAAAGTAATCTCCAACTGGGTTGTACCATTATTCCCTGCAAGAATGCAGTATATTTAGTACTAGAAATTAGCAACATAACCTTGAACTACAAATATCAGCATATTTTCTTCTCTAAAGTCCAGGGTATTATTTCAAACCTTAAATATTATCTTGCCATCTTCTGAAATGTACAATCTAATAAATATCAAAGAATCAACACAAAGTTACTTAACACCAAAAATAAACAATGTTATAGTCACAAAACAAACAAATTTGAAATTTCATTCCTCTAATACAATTTGACTCTACTCATAGGAATATGCCTAAGGCTGTCTGTATTTGATTTTTTCCCTTTTAATTGCTTTTTCTAAAAAATATTTTTATTGAAGTATATCATTCTTACATGAACATACATAAACAATAAGTGTATAGTAAAGGTTGTAAGCTTACAAAATAAACATGTATAACATCATAAAGGGATACCATACATCACCCCTCCACCAACACCTTGCATTGCTGTGAAACATTTGTTACACACTATGCAAAAGTATCATCAAAATTTTACTACTAACTATATATAGTCCCTATCTTATATTTGGTGTATTTTTCCCCAAACCCACTGTATTTTTAAAAATACATTTTTATTACAGAGGTTGTGAACTTACAAAACAATCATGCACATGTGTAGAATTCCCATACAACACCCTTTCACCAACACACTACACCGTGGTGGAATATTTGTTACAGGTTATGAGATAATATCATCAGATTATTACAACCAACCATGGTCCATAGTGTACATTTGGCACACTTTTTCCATACCCCCCATTATCAACATTGTATATCTTTGGCATTGATGCAGGAATATTATATTATTGCTGTTAACCACAGTCCAATGGTCACACTATTTGTATTTTTCCCATGCTTCTCCACATTCCTAACACCCTGCAAAAGTGATGTACATCCACTCTAGCTAAGAGAAGGACACTCTTCCATCTGTACCATCAACCACAATTCTTACCCACGTCTGGGTTCACTGTGTTATTCAGTCCCTAGACTATTCTTTAGCTTCCTTTCAATTGACATTTCCTTCCCCAGACTACTATTTTCAGCCACAATCCCATTTATAAACCAGCTATTACTCACTATAATGTGTTATCAGCTCTATCCATTTCCACACTTTTACAGTCAAATTAATTGAAACTTCTACATACATTAAGCAACAGTAGTTCTTCTCAACCCTCCTCTTATCTCCTAATAACCTGTACTCTATGTTTTAACTCTATGCATTTATTCTTAGTATTTAGTTCATTTTAATGAGACCATGCAATATTTGTCCTTTTGTGTCTGGCTTACTTCCCTTAGCATAATGTCTTCAAGATTCATCCATGTTATCATATGTGTCCCAATTTCATTTCTTCTTACTGCAGCATAGTATTTCATTGTATGTATATATCACATTTGTTTATCCATTCATTGGTTAATGGACACTTGGGTTGTTTACACTTTTGGCAATTGTGAATAACACCGCTATGAACATTAGTGTGCAGATATCTGTTTGTGTCATAGTTTTTAGTTCTTCTGGATATATTCCTAGTAGAAGAATTGCTGGATCTTATGGCAGTTCTATATTCAGCTTCCTGAAGAACAACCAAACTGTCTTACATAGAGGCTGCACCACTTACAATCCTACCAACAGTGAAGGAGTGTTCCTACTTCCCCACATCCTCTCCAGCACTTATTGTTGTCTGTTTTCTTAATAATGGCCATTCTAGGTGGTGTGAGATGATATCTCATTGTTGTTTTGATTTGCATTTCCCTAGTAACTAGTGATATGGAACATTTTTTCATGTGCTTTTTGGCCACTTGTATTTCCTCTTTGGAGAAATGTCTATTTAAGTCTTTCACCCATTTTCAAATTGGATTACTTGCTCTTTTATTGTTGAGTTGTATGATCTCTTTGTATAGAAGGGAAATCAAACCCTTATTGGATATGTGGTTTCCAAATATTTTCTCCTATTGAGTGTGCTGCCTTTTAACCTTCTTGATGAAGTCCTTTGAATCACAGAAGTGTTTAAGTTTGAAGAGGTCCCATATCCATGGTTTCTTTCATTGCTCATGCTTTTGGTGTAAGGTTTAAGAAACTACCACATACCACAGGTCTTGAAGATGTTTCCCTACAATTTCTTCTAGGAGCTTTAGGGTTCTTGCTTTTATATTTAGGTCTTTGATGCATTTTGAGTTAAATTTTGTATAAGGTGTGAGATAAGGGTCTTCTTTCTTTCTTTTGGCTATAGATATCTATTTCTCCCAGCACCATTTGTTGAATACACTGTTCTGCCCTAGCTGGGTGGGTTTGACAGGCTTGTCAAAAATCACTTGATCATAGATGTGAGGATCTGTTTCTGAACCATCAGTTTGGTTCCATTGGTCTATGTGTCTATCTTTATGCCAATATCAGGCTGTTTTTACCACTGTAGCTAGGTAATATGATTTAAAGTCCAGAAGTGAGAGTCCCCAAACTTCACTTGTCCTTTTTAAGGTGTTTCTGGCTATTTGGGGCCTCTTGCCCATCCAGATAAATTTGATAATTGTGTTTTCCATTTGCTTAAAAAATGCTGGGTGAACTTTTATTGGGATTGCATTGAATCTGTGTATTAATTTGGGTAGTAATTTTCTTTTTTCATATTATCTTTATCTGGCTTTGGTATTAGGGTAATATTGGCTTCATAGAATGAGTTCAGTAGCATTCGTTCTTGTTCAATTTTTTGGAAGAGCTTGAGTAAGATTGGTATTAAATCTTCTTTGAATGTTTGGTAAAAGTCACCTGTGAAACTGTGTGATCCTGGGCTTTTCATTTTGGGGAGCTGTTTGATGACTGTTTCAATATTTTTACTTGTGATTGGTTTGTTGAAGTCTTCCATTTCTTCTAGGGTCAGTGTAGGTTTTTTGTACATTCTTAGGAATGTTTCCATTTCTTCTACATTGTCTACTTATTTGGCATAAATTGTTCATAGTATCTTCTTATGATCTCTCTTATTTCTGTGGGGTCAGCAGTAATGTTACCATTTTCATTTTTTTATTTCATTTATTTGCATCTTCTCTCTTTTTTTTCTTAGTCAGTCTAGCTAAGGGTTTGTCGATTTTGCTAATCTTCTTAAAGAATCAACCTTTGGTTCTGTTAATTTTCTCTATTGTTTTTTTTGTTCTGAATTTCATTTATTTCTGTTCTGATCTTTGTTATTTCATTCCTTCTACTTGCTTTGGGATTAATTTGCTGTTCTTTTTCTAGTTTCTTCAGCTGTATAATTAGGTCATTGATTTTAGCTCTTTCTTCTTTTATAGCTATAAATTTCCTTCTCAACACTGCCTTCACTTTATCCCATAGGTTCTGATATATTGTATTCTCATTGCCATTCGTCTCGAGATATTGATTGATTTCTCTTGAAATTTCTTCTTTGACCCACTTATTATATAAGAGTGTGTTGTTTAATCTCCATATATAAGTGAATTTTCCCTTTTTCTGACTCTTGTTTATTTCCAACTTTATTCCATTATGATCAGAGAAAGTGCTTTGTATAATTTCAGTTTTGCTGAATTTTTTGACATCTGCTTTGTGACCCAACATATGGTCTATCCTAGAGAAAGATCCATGAGTACTTGAAAAGAATGTATATCCTGCTGTTTTCAGGTGCAATACTCTATATATGTCTCTTAGGTTTAGTCCATTTATTATATTATTCAAGCTTTCTGTTTCTTTATGATCCTCTGCCCAGATGTTCTATCCAATGCTGAGAGTGGTGTATTGAAGTCTACAACTATTATTGCAGAGATGTCTATTTCTTCCTTCAGTTTTGCCAGTGTTTGCCTCATGTATCTTGCAGCATCTTGGTTTGGTGCATATACATTTATTATGGTTATTTCTTCCTGGTGAATCATCACTTTTATTAATATATGTCCTTTGTTGTCTCTAATAACAGTCTTGCTTTTAAAGTCTATTTCATCTGATATAAGTATAGCAGCTCCAGCTTTTTTTTTTTTTTTTTTCTTTCTGGTTACTGCATGCATGGAAAATCTTTTTCCAAACTTTCATTTTCAATCTAGTGGTAGCTTTGGGTCTAAGGTGAGTCTCTTGCAGACAGCATATAGATGGCTCATATTTTCTTATCCATTCTGCCAGTTTGTGTCTTTTGATTGGGGAGTTTAATCCGTTAAAATTCAATGTTATTTCTGTAAAAGCATTTCTTATTTCATCCATTTGACCCTTAGGTTTTAGCTGTCATTTTATTTTCACCATTCTTTTGACATTTTAGTTACTGTTACTGATACAATCATCATTTCTAGACTCTCTTCCAAACCTCACTCTCCTTTTTTTTTTCTTTACCAGTTTTAACAATCCCTTTAGTATTTCCTGCAAAGCTAATCTTTTTGTTATAAACTCTTTCAATTTCTGTTTATCTGTGAATATTCTAAACTCACCCTCATTTTTGAAAGATAATCTTGCTGGATATAAAATTCTTGGCTGGCAGTTTTTCTTTTGCAGTATCTTCATCAGAAACCATGGAGGAAGAAGGCAGTGGTGTGAAATATCAGCACTTAATCTTATTGGACATCCCTTATATGTTATGCATTGCTTTTCTCTTGCTGCTTTCAGTATTCTCTTTTTGTCTTTAGTATTTGACATTCTGATTAGTATGTGTCTCAGAGTTGATCTGTTTGGATTTATTTGGTTGGGAGTATGATGTGCTTCTTGGACTCAGATATCTATGTCTTTCAACAGGGTTAGGAAATTTTCTACCATTATTTCTTCAAATATTCCTTCTGGGAATTCCCTTCTCTTCTCCTTCTGGGACACCCATGACATGTATGTTTGCATGTCTCTTGCTGTCATTTAGTTCCCTGAGACCTTGTTCAATTTTTTCCATTCTTTTCTTCATCTGTTCTTTTGTATGTTCCCTTTCAGGGCCATGTCGTTGAGCTCACCGATCCTTTCTTCTGCTTCCTCAAATCTGCTGTTATATACCTCCAGTGTATTTTTTATTTCATTTATTGCACCTTTCATTCCCATAAGATCTGCTATTTTTCTATATATGCTTTCAAATTCTTCTTTGTGCTCACCTATTGTCTTCTCAATATCCTCAATCTTTTTAGCCATCTCATTGAATTTATTAAGGTGAATTATTTGAAAATCTATGATTAGTTGTCTCAACTCCTTTAAGTCATCTGCAAGCTTATCTTGTTCCTTTAACTGGGCCATATCTTCCTGGGTCTTGGTATGGATTGTAATTTTTTGTTAGTGTCTTCGCATCTTACTTACTAGATGTATTTATTCTGGGTGCAGTTTCTCCCTTTAATTTAGGACTTTCTTGTCTTTTCTCCCTTGCTGATTTTGTGCTAGGAGCCAAGGATATAGTTGGTGCTGTAACTATGGAGGCTGAAACTGTCCATGTTGCTGCAGGAATTGATGAAGCCTCTCCCAACTTTCTCCTCTGCCAGGGATAGGGACAGAGCTGCAGCCATGTGTAATAATCCAATTTGTGCAGGATAAGGCTATCCATAGTTTACTAGAGAGACATGAAGTTTCACAGCCCTTCCTCCCTTACCTGGGGTGGGGATGGAACTGCAGTTGTGGGGACAAATCTATGCCACGTAGGTCTACAGTTGCCTAGATAAACTGATATAACACTGGCACCTCCTCCTTGCCAGGAGTGGGGCTGGACCCTCTTGAGTGCCCTACAGTCTAATCTGTGTGGATCGAATAAGCCTACAGTTGCTCTGAGAAGCTGAGGGAGTACTGTCCTTTATGCCCCTTAGGGGATGGTAATGGAACCACAGATGTCCAACAGTTCACCCTCACAATCAATTTTTATCAACTTTGAATAATTTGGTATCTAATCTCAATTCAAAGCATCCAATTTTTCCACAGTAATTGGCCATCTATTAAATGTAATTTTGAATTAATATTCTCTTATGACTTGATCCTTTAGTCATTTATAATTTTGGTCCTATGACTCCAAGTTCTGAAAATCACTGTACTTTTTTTGAAATTCAGAGTAGCTCACATACTCTAAAACAATCCAGAAGAACCAGATAAGCCAAAAGAGATGCTCCCTGAGAGATATATCAATGAAATTTTCATCTTTTCCAATACTATCAATGTACCTTAATCATGCTCTTCCAGGTTTCCAGTATTCACTGATGTCTTTCATGTAGATCAATGGGATAAAAAAAAATCAGTTTACCTATTTTCTTTCCCATTATATTCTATAAGACGTCTCTAGAAATACATTGTGGCATATCTTTTTTAAATTTTTGTGAACATAAAAGGAATATTTTCATTGTCCTTCTTATACATTAATATGCATAACTTGAAAGCACCCATGGTGATCTCTCTAAGAGAGCATAGGTATATAGTTGAATAGTGAACTCATTTCCCTGGGCACATTCTGATTCATCTTCTTGCAGCATTGACAATGAATATATAGAATTCAGTTCATACCTCGCACATGTTTTCCATTCAAAAGTTCCTGTGGAGTAAGTGAAGTTAAATTTCCCAGGGATTTCATAAAATGAGGCTTTTTCATACTGAAATCTTTTATTACACCTAGAAGAAAAAACATATAGCTATGTTTTTTACAGTTCAGCTTCAAGAAATCAGATCAGGATACTTTTGCTATTAAGTTTCTGTTTGTAAAATTCTGCAACCAATGTAAATAGAATTTACTTTGTTATATATGAGCAGAAATTTCAGCAGTGGTACTATGGAGTAGGCACACCATTGCAGCTGATCTATGCCCTCACAAAATAATCTTTTGAAAATGGATACATGACATACCATTGACACCAATAGCTATATTCATTTTGGTTGAAAAGACCTAAATTCTCCAAATTCTTCATGGTATTTGCTTCTAATTGCTTATTTGAATGCAATCATTACCTCAATATGACAGTACAGGCTTAGTTCTTACGCAAATGGTCATATATTCTTTTGCATGGCTGAGCACATCTCCATTGGAACAGTTTGAAATTCTTTTCTGAATCCCAAAAAGAGAGTTTTTTAACTAATCAATTTCTGTGGGTTTGAGACCCTTTTGACTGGACTATGTCAGTGATGCAGGGCAGAGGTTGAATCTCTGCCCTCTTGCTGGGTCTGATATAAATAGAGATAAAGAGAAGGAAGCTGCCATATTTGATCCTGAAATGTGAGAGAAAGAACTCCAGGCTTGCCCACAACTAAGCTCAAGGAGACATGCCCCTGATAGGTTCAAAGATCTGAAGCCCAGGGAAAGATGATACATATACCTGATAGCTCACAAATGAACTTCGGAAGAAAGCAAAGCAGCCTTGACTGAGAGTTGGCCTGGTAAGAGACAAACCCTGTGCCTGTTTGCCCACAGCTGAGCACTGGGAGACAGTAGATTCTGGAGGGTATAGCAGAGACTTTGGCAAAGATTGGTGGCCATAATGCTTCACCATGTGTCAGGACACTGAGAAAGCATTTCTGCTGATACCTTGATGTGAACATTTCATGGCCTCTCAACTGTAAGCTTTACCCCACATAAATCCCCTTTATAAAAGCCAACACATTTCTGGTACTTTGTATCAGCAGCCCATGGCAAACTAAGATACCTATCGAAAGATAGGGAAATTCTGCAAATGCTTTGTGTCACATAATATTGTGAGGTAACTGTATGCATATTTATGGGTTCAGTTCTTAAGAGTTTGACTGCCACCTATTCCTTGGAATACTTACTTTGTGATACTCCTTTAAAAATCTAGCTACTGTACTGCTAGAAGCCAAAATCACTTGATGAAATTGCACATAGATACTCTGAAGAAATTGTATTGCCGTAAGAGTTTCCAGATGATTATGAGCATCAGCTACCACCATGAAAGTCAGCTGTCTTCAATGTCCAGCTCTGAGATACTTTCAGATGACTACAGTGCCATGACTGAAAGTTACCTTGAGGTAACTCAAGAGGGAATCAATCAGTTAAGCTCAGTTAACCCGTAGCATTCTGAAAGATAACAATGCATTTTTTAAGTGACCAGGTTTTGTTGTGGTTTCTTTGCAGAAATAGATAGCCAAAACATCTCCCTTCATTTTTTAAAATCTTTCCAGATTTTAAATGTATTGATGAAATTATTACAAACTTAGAAAAAGGCAGAATACAGGAGAGATTTTCTTCCTATTCTGGTGATGTTTTTAATTCCACTTTTCCAAGGTGTTGGGGCAGTATTTATACCTGACATTCATTTCACATATGTGAGCAATTTGTCCTGTATCCATTTAATTCATTGTAATAACCAAAGACAATTGAACTTTTCTCACACCCATCATTATCTGCTATAGATCTAAATTACCACGGTTAAATAAAAGGAAGAGATGAGCAACAGTTTGGATTCCAGCCATTATATTGTACAATTGTTCACAAAACTTTTCTCCATTCATTTTGAAAACCAGACCTATGGCACAGAATATTTATCAAATTATCTTTGCTTTTTCTAAAAATTCTTTTTAGCTAATTTGATGTGCTCATGGATCATTTTTATCAACTTTGAGTAACTGACAATCTGATCTTGTTTTCATTACATCTAAAGTTTTCACAATAATTGTTCACCTTACAGAGTCTTCTAATGCATACCTTCCAAAATCAATTATCCTTTAGTCATTGCTTTTGTTGCCCTGATTTTTTTCTGCAAGCCCTGAACATAACTAGAGACCTTTTCACCCTCATTTGGGTTTGTATTTTGGAATTTGATATGGAGATTCTCCACGCTTTCCACTCTCTCCACACAGTAAATCAAAACCTATGTACTGTGGCCAAAGAATTATCACCTATTAAATCACAGAACACATCAAATATTTGGCCCTTGAGACCATCCAACAGCTGCCTCTGTCATTCTGTATGGTCATTTGCCACATCTGTAATATTTCATTGGAAGGATTCAACCAGTGGTTAAATTCTTCTCCAGAGATTTTGGAAAAATATACCTGCATAAATTTTATTTTTGTATTAGCATGAACCACATTTCATATTCCTTGGCTTTGCACAAAACATGAATAAATATGTCCGGATATGTCATACTCTTTGGGAAATGAGCAGCATCCTCCCCTCTCTAAAGTTCAGGAAAATCTGTCATAATTTTCCTTTTCTTTCTTTAATGGAAGTTAATTAAGAAAAACCTGTGCTTAAGTTTCAGGTTACTGATCTATTTCCATGATTTCTCAAGGGTGAATTATTATTCATTCATCCATTCAAAAAATATTTCATGAACATGTGCCGTATGCCAGGTACCATCTACATCAGGCCCTACAGAAGCTACAACACACATGCCATAATGGAAAGATGAGTAGTAAACATGTAAAGACAGAGATAAACAACATAATTTTTTTTTGCGACAAGAGCTACACAGAAAATAAACAAGGTGTTTTATACATAGAAATGAGATGGCAGAAAATCCTAGATGTTGAGAAGGAGCTAGCCATATGAAGAGTCAGAGGAAATGCATTTCAGATAAAAGTGGCAGCATGACCAAACACCTATGACAAGAACTATTTGAGTAACAAAATGGTGGGCTGTATGTTTAAAGTTTAGTGTGAAAGGGGGTGGTATGAAATGTAGAGAAGTATGAAGAAGATCAGCTATATAAGAATTTATATTTCATAGGGAAATTTTAATATTGTTCTCAAGGATTTTTCTTGGTATGCAAAGCAAATAGACACTTTTAAAATCAAGCTTTATGAGTACATGCAAATTCTTTTATGTAGTTAACTTTTAGACTGGAGTATCCCTAATATTTCTTTTATATAGCTAATGGGTAGATAGATACATAGATACATAGCTAAATAGAAGGACATGTAGAAATAGATGGAGAGATATAGAACCAATGTCACTCTCTTAGAATCAATGAGAAGACAATATTGTGTAAATTTTATATTGTGGTATATCTTATAGAGTAACATGCATAGTGCTAAATACCTAATTGGTGCTTAATATTATTGACCAATTTACTACATCACATTAATTTTTGCCAATATAATAACCATCACCACTTGTAGGTAGTATATTTGAAATAACTGATTTTTGACACAGCTACCTGTGTCAGGACACAGCTACCAGGACACAGCTACCTTCTGATTAGTCACAAGTTTTCTATTTTTTTTTTCTTTTTTTCTTTTTGGTGAATTCCTTTTTAGCATACTCTTTAGAGTAAGTGGCTCTCTCCAAGGAAAAGGCTTATGCTTGCTTTTCCCACCCAGGAAAAGCCAGCTAATAGTAATGTGATTTAGGTTTGGCCAATTGGATATTCTCTTTAAGTTCTTTAATTCTCTAATATGTAAAGCAAAAAATGCAGGCAGAAGATCTGAAATTCATAACACCATTAGCTATAGCACACTGGCCATTTTTCCCTTTCACTCTGGTTTATATTCAGTAGTTCTTTGGACTGCTACTTGTTCTTCCAGTAGCAATGGTTCTTCATTTATGTGGTCACTCAACATCATGACAATAAATACTCTTGTTGCTTAAAAGAATATAATAAGTTGGTTTCTATTATATACTTATTTGCCTCCATGAATAGAATGAGGGAATGGAATATGTATGAAGAACTTCTGACAAAGAATCCAATTTGTATATTACAGTATATTTGCAATATAAATTAATTAATAGCTCCTAGTGTATTTGTGCCAATATCATTATAGACATTCTATACTTCTAAAACAGCCTATGTCTTTTCTTAAAGACATTTCTGGCAACATTTTTTGTTTATGAATAAAAAGAAAAAGTAAAATCAAATAAATATTTTAGGTGTTTAAAGAGGAAAACTGTCATTCATATTTGAATGTATACATGGATTTTGTTTTTGTTTATATTTAAAGTGAAACTTAGACGTTATTTGTTAGTCAACTTAAGGACCTGACATCAATGCTGTGCTAGAGAAAGCATAAACTTTGCTTAACATCTACATTGATCTACTTCTTATCTCTGACATATATTTTTCTACCTTACGGATTTTTTCAAGTAATTTTCTATCTCTGTCCTGTCCATCCAATTCCTCATAAACCAGTTAAGATCATATTGTTGGGGAAGTCGTGGACACACTAGGCATCTGCCTCCCAGCTGTCACCTATTCCACGCCCAGCTTTTCTACTACGTGCAGATAGTTCAATATGCTTCATTTCTGCAGCCGGTGAGGGGAGATGTTAGGTGTAATGGAGCAGCCTGACCATACATTTAACCTAAAATAAAAACCTGGAACAAGCAGGTCTAGCTGCTTATCAAGGTGGGAACTTTCAGTGGCAGGGACCACTCCTTCCGGATTGAATAAACATCCGTTCCTCGGGCAGTGCAGATTTGTCTCTCAGCTCCCACATGAAGTGAGGCATGTGGAGATTCAGCCCCCTGGCAATGACCTGAGCAGTTGTCTTCCCCAGAAGACCGGTCATGATAGGATCTCTTCCCCTGCTCTTTTGGACCCTTTGGGCTGTGTATGTAATAAAGTGCTAATTTGGTGAGAATATTTGTTGTACCTGAGCCTATCTTCCCAGGATGCACTATGTAGTAACTCCTTCCACACAGATAAATTCTCATTTTCTCTTGTAGAATTTCTTTGAATAGAGCACTCTAAAATCAGAACTCATTTGGCACTTTTAATATTTTATATCAATTAGAAATTATGATATTTTGCTATCGTAATTTTGATTTTGAATCACCAGATAGGTCACAAGCCCAGTGATATAGACATTATATGGACATTTCATGGTTACCAGTTATACAGTTTTCCTAAACATTTATTATGATTTTTGGAAATATATCTTCAGACCCAGAAAAACAATGACATTCAAAGTTAGCTGAAAAGCAGAAGTTCATTAAATGAAGTTGTTACATAGAGCAGGATACACTAGTCAGGAGGTACATTTCCCTTGGCTTCAAGTCTCCATATATTTACCTAGTGGTTATGATACTCTCTGAGCAGGAGGAGGATGTTGTTAGGCCCTTCAAGAAGTTTGCTTTTGTCCTATCAGGGATTTTTTATATACTCCTCGCCTCTTTCTACTCTTTTGAAAACTGTTTGCTTGCCTCTTTCCAAGTGCAAGTAACAGATCACAGGCCTCACAGATTACACACCTGGGAGCAGTTACTGACAGAATGAGTGACTCAAAGGCCATTTTTACTGGAGTTCCAGCCTTCAGTAGGACCAAGTTTCAGCTTTGCGTGGGACCCTACCTGAATCAGAGCAACTTAACACAGTGCTTTTTCCATATTAAGAGCTGAAATATCTGTAGGTTAGTTAAAAGATAATTTGTGTTCGCAGTGACTCCTAAAAAGTTCATTTCACAGTGTATTACTACACACTTTCTTATTTACTTTATAATTCTCCCTTGGCAATATTAGGTCTTCTTGGAATATTAAGAGGCAAACTGCAAAATGAGTTCCCTGCTTTCACTGTCCCACTTCTCAGCTTCCAACTTGGATTTAACTTGCTCTGATAAGGTTCTAATTTTTTAGTTCAGATAGGTATAATAAAAATTGTATGTTTAAGAGATGGTGAGGGCTTGACTGTTTTTTGTGGGGGGGGTGACAAGATAATAAATAACATGAAAGATGCAGAGAATATGTAAAAAAAACAGAAAAGCTACAGGAATAAAAAGGGGGAGATAAATTTAAGAACCTGTATAGGATGAGGTGTTGTGAACACTTTATAATTTTGTTTGATTTTATTTTGCTTGTTTTTTTTGTAGAATTTTTAAAAGGAGTATTCTTTTTGAGCAGTTAGGATATATTGCATATTGATAAAGTATAAATTCTTCCACTAGACAGTGATCTCCTGGAGAATAGTAACTTTAAACTGCTCCATTCTTCAGGATATGGAAGATCAAGTTCATAGTTAGATTACAGAAAATAATTTTTAAATTGAAAAACTCGAGAACTAATTAAAGCACATTTTTAAATGAGGTGCTATAGGTTATAAATGGTAACCTCCATTGAGAAAGACTGAAATTTTTTTTCATTGAATTTCCACAGCCAAATAATTTCTTTTAATGTCACTTCATAAAATATTAGGTTGTAAGGTACCTGGACTTTTTGTTTGTTTGTTTGTTTGTTTGTTTTGTTTTTGCTTATTGTGTAATGATGGTCCTAGAGAAAACTTACAAAATAGAGAAATAAGAACACATTGTCTGTGCTGGTACTACTTGAACACAAATACTGCCTGCATTATATGATATCTAATATTAGTCATTTTAAACATGTGTATATTTTATTATTATAATTATTATTATTATTTTGCCTTTTCTCTAAATGGATGTATTTGAGTATTCCACATGGAAATTCATCCTTGTCATGGACCAAAATTTCCCAACTAAATTGTATCTGGAGACATTTAATAACCATAATATTAGAGTCCTTTTATTTTATTTTTAAATACACTTTCTATTTTTAAAAGAAACTTAAATTACATAAAATTACATAAAAAAATATAGGAGATTCCCATGTGCCTCTCTCCCTAGCCCTTCCACATTTTCCCAAGTCAACGACATACTTCATTAGTGTGGTATATTTGCCACAATTGATGAACACATTTTGGAGCATTGCCACTAAGTGATGATTATAGTTTACATTATAGTTTACACTCTCTCCTGAACATTTTTGCAAGTTATTACAAGATATCCAATGGCCTATATCTGTCATTGCAATGTCATTCAGGATAATTCCAAGTCCCAAAAATGCCCCCAAATTACCCCAATTTTCCCTCTCCCTCCTCTCAGAACCTTAAGCAGACACTACCTCCACATCAATGATATGCGATTCTCCATCCCCTGATACAACACACGATGACAAGATGAATGCTGCAAACTCCTTATGTATATATTTTAAAGTATTGGTTTCAATATTATTTTATTGATTTCTGAGAGTGACAATAATATCTAAGTAACAAAAATTCCAGATTATTTCTATGACATACAATTATGTATGTACAGATTATTTCTGTACATACAATTTTATATTGTATAACTGTTAAAATTGTGGAGAAAATAGATTAGATTTCAAATATATAAAATATTTTTTAAAGTTTCTTATTTCAAAAATTTTATATATCATATAACAACATATCCATGCCATATGAATGAAGGACTGACATGTTTAACTAATTTGAAATTCTCACTTCTTTTCTCCATTATAGATAATTTCTACAACAAATATATTCAATTTCTTTAACAATATGTCATTCTATTTTTTTTCATCTCCATATATAAAAGAGAAGAATTATATATGCTCAATTATTTTTTCCATATTTAAAAATACTTCAACTTTTATAGTTTTCAATACATGGCATCTATTTCTGGATGAAAAACATAAAACTTTGAAACATGCAGTTGATTTTTTAAATAAAACTTCTCTTTTGAGATTATTGTGGATTGACATACAGTTTTAAATAATAAAATAGAGAAATCCCTATACTATTTACTCAGTTAACTCCAATATTAATAGCCTACAAAACAATAATAAAATATCACAAAAAGGCTGTTGATATGGATACAATCAAGATACAAAATATTTCCATCACTGCAAGGGTCCTCCGCGTTGCCCACATCACCCAGTCGTTAAGTTTTGGCAACCATTAATATGATTTCCATTTGGATCATTTTCTCAGTTTAAGGATATTATTATATGTACAGAATCCTACAGTATGCAGCTAAGGATTGAGATTTTCATTCACTAAATTCCCAAGATATACCCCTAGGTTTATGCATGCATGAATAATTTGTTTCTCTTTATTGTTAAATAGTATTCTACAGTATAGAGATACCACAGTTTATTTAACAATTCACATTTCAAGGAAATATGGGTTAATTCCAGTTTGGGGTTATTATGAATAAAACTGCTATAAATAAACTTGTAGAGTTTTGATGGTACCTTAAGTTTTTATTTCTCTGGGACAAATGCCCAAGTGTACAATTGCTAAGCTG
>JAQZBX010062750.1:0-16827 GCA_029593785.1 Cabassous unicinctus
TGCTATTTGTTATATATATATATATATATATTTTTTTTTTTTAAGGTGCCTAGATAACCTAAATATTACTCAGAAATTACAGGGATTCCCATGTTCCCTACCACCCACACCTCCAACAACATCCCACACCACCATTCCTCATCCGTGTTGTACAACATCCACAATAGATATACACATCCTGGGGCCTTGCCACCGAGCATAGACCACAGTTCACATCACAGACCACACTCTCTCCCACCCAATTCTGCATGGTATATTCTGATGGAAAATTGCCTACATCCATCGCCTCTTTGCCACTCAGGACAACCCCCAAAGTCCCAATAAGCCCGAGTATTTCAACTGCCCCTCCTCTCCCTGTCCCAAAAATGTCCAGTGGCCACCAGCTCCACCTTACTGTTACAATTTCTTCCATTGCATGAATCACAATATGTCTACAACAGAACACCACCAAGTCCACTCTAGTCCACAGCTCCTCCCCCAATCCTGAGGGGACTTGGAAGGTGACGTCTGCTCCACCTCCAAGTGAGAGAGGGCTCATATCCCATGGATATAGTGGATGGGATTATCTTGTCTTCAGCTGCAGGCCCTCTCCATTCCCTGGGATGTCTGTTGTCCATCGTCGTCTCCTCGCCAGGTTACTTGGATGAGTCCATTGAGCTGTAGGGTAGGAGTTGCAGCTCCACTGAGATTCCAGGCACAGCTGGCACATAGGTTGGCCAGAGGATACAGTCTCTGGAAGTACCCCTAAAAACTCCTGTATCACATATAGGTTTGAGTAGAAGGGACTCATGGACCATGTGCAGGGATGACTTATTTGAGTCCAACTCTGTCACTCTCAGGAACACAGATGCCAATGAAGAGCTCACTAATTAGGCATCAATCTCTCGGGCTATCCCCACTTGAATAGGACCTGGGTGTCACCAGAGCCCTCAGGAGTCCCTCAGTGTGGGGTGATATCCACTTTGGTGTTCTATGAGATTTTACTGAGGTATGCATAAGTATTACCTCTGGGATGACCTCCCGACTCTCTTTGAAGTCTCTTAGCCATGTGAACTCATTTCTCTTTACCTTTTCCCTCTTTTATTCAAGGTCTTTTTCCGATCATTTTGCCAGTTGGCACTTGGTATTAATCCCTCGTTGCCAGGGAGGCTCATCCCCGGGAGTCATGTCCCACATTGGGGGGAAGGTAAAGCATTCAAATGCTGAGTTTGGCTTAGAGAGAGGCCACATTTGAGCAACAAGGAGGCTCTCAGGTGGTAACCCTTAGGCACCCCATAACAGTAGGCTAAGTTTCAATTAGAAGAGCAAATACTCATAAGGCTAGTCCTCAATAACAAGAACCCATCAGTTAATGAGGGAATCTGTATTCCCAGCCTGGAGAGCTCTGCTACATTCCCCAAGGGAGCAGCAACCATCCCCTGAGTGCAGAGGTAGTGTCTGGCATAAGAGGGTGGCCCACTGATGGGTTCTAATTCACTCTTTTTGTTTCCATTGAGTTGGCTGTGTCATTCTGATTCTGACCTGCCAAATGCAGGGCAAAGGGGCCTATTTGCACTTTGGAAATTATGATGACACACTACACTGTACTTGTGATGTCCATCATTCCTCCCAGTATCATATCCAAGCCCACCTCTCCTTCTGTTTCCCATCATGTCTCAGTTCACCAACATCTATATGGAATTTCCACTTTTTCTCACATGTACAAGGGTATTAGCCCTAGTCCTTACCTCATAAAGTGAGATGAGGAACACAGAGGAAAATGCACCTGAAGCATTGAGAGCTGTGCAGGGCCAGCAATGTACCAATGATGTCATTTCTACTGGAAACTGCTTGCCCCCACCCCAGAATCTGCATAATGACTTACCCTAAAGGGGAAATGTGACAATCAGCCCAAAACTATGGGTCACATATTAACAACTGTAAACCTTAGATTAGCAGATCATTATCCTCGATATTCTCAGGTTCATCAAACTCATTATGATAGGCCTAAACTCTGTTTCTTCTTGTATTCCCTCTGCCCTGTTTGGGATTTCCAATGATGTTTAAGAATGAATGCCTTGCATCTAAATAATATTATTCCTATATTCTTCCTTGAAAGCCATGATGTTTACAGCCTTGTTTGGATTGGTTCATTCTATATCACTGTACAGCTTAGGGCACAGGAGCAAAGCCATCTTCTGTACAATGGAAGAAACAATATGACCCAAGTGCAATAATTTTCATTCATCACATACTAAGAAAGAGCAGGCATATGGAGATAGGAGCAACACATACATTCTCTGTGGGCCAATTTTCACATTTCTGCAGACCCAGCAATTGTGTTTTGGATGTCCAAAGCTAAAATATTTACTCTAATTTATTGTTGAAATAGGGGACTCTTTCATGTGTTTTTCCCTTTCATATATCTTTGGAATATCAACATGATTTTTTTAAACTACACAAATGTTTGGGAGGTCAATAAGAAAATGTACATGATTTCTGACTCCATACTAACCCATTTAATATGATTTTTGTTTTGAATTAGTTATGTTTGACTTTAAATATGTATACTGGTGGAGGTCATATGTGACAAAATGTGAAAGTGAGACCATAAATGCATGAGGAAACATACTATGCTACTCACAGGTGCCAGAGGGAGTTGGAGGTGTACTGAGTACCAAAGTAAGGACAATAGACTTCCTTGGCTCAACCAGCAGATGGGGAGCACACAAGCAGAGTAACAGAGACCTATGAGCTTGCCCTATCTATGATTCGGAGGACTGTTAACTGATTTACCACAGTTGTCAATGATTGGTTGTTTATTAAAAAGCCCCCCATAAAGGGAAATGCACTGGCAGTCTGTGGGCCATGGTGATGCTTTAGCTAATCATTTGGCGTTAGCTGTTTTGTCTGGCTCATGCATGTAGGTGGTTTGGGTGGTGGCTGTGGATCTGAGTTTAAACTCTGGGGAGGATAAGATCAGTGGTATATAACTGTTTAACTAGGCCAAAATGGATGTGGAGGCAAACAGCATAACTGATGTAAGGTTGACACCAAGACAGCACGCAACATTTTTTGAATAGCCATGAGAAAGTGCCTCATTTAAGGCTTATGTATGAATATCACTTAAAAATAGATAGAATAAAAATTAAATTTCTACCAATTCTAAAGTCAAATGATTTCTTCTCCTTTTCATCATATAAAGTGGGGAAAATAACAATGAATGTTGAATTTTTTTATATAACAATTCAGGAATTTCTTTTCCATATTCTATGGTTATTTATCTATTTTTTATTACTTTCCCCATTTTCAAAAGTAATTGAAATCCAGTTATTGAATATTCTCATTAGATTACTCAGAAACCTTAAATAGAATTAAGAAGACAAAGTAAATGGAAATGTAAATTTTAATGTCTATTTCATATGTTGTTGTGAGGGAGAAAGTCATATTGGAGCTCACACATGTAGCTCTGCCTGTTCATTAATGGAAATGACTCATAAGTCAGCAGGGCTTATCGAACTATTGTTTTAGGATGTGTAAGTCTAAGCACCAAGCCCCACTTTGGGAAGCCAAAAACACCCTTGTAATTCTGCTTTAGTATGTGCTTTCATGCATCCCTGTGTATAAGGTGGTAAATGCATTTCTTGAATATATTTTCATCATTGTCGGTAAGATTTTAAAGTATTCTAAACAGACCTTGAGCATCCTAAAAGAAACATGTAGTATTTGAACCTTTAAAAATATGCAAAATAATGGGTTCAACAGGTGAGATATATTAGTTATAGGTAGATACTGTGAATATCAAATATCAAAGTTTAAAGTTGATAGCATTTCTGCTCTTGGCTGACAGAGGAAAATTCACAAACAACCTGTCTTCCTGAAAATAATATTGCTCTGTCCTGGCATTTCAGAAATATAAAGAAAACACAGGATGTTTAATTTTCTATCCCAATTTTATGAGAATATATAGACCGAAAGAAAAGACATACAATAGCATTCTTTGATTTAGATATTTATTAAATTATACTGCATGAAATAGCATTTATGATAAGATGCATCAACATACACTCACCACAAAAGTTACATTTTATTTATATCCCAAAATATTGTCACCATTTGTATATATTACCTCAAGAAATTTTTACTGCAATGTAAATTGAAACTTTACATTAAAACTGACACTATTTTGCCTTTTTTGCCCTGTCCACAACAGCATACAATTTATCCAAGAACCTGGAGAAAATCCAGCAACATATTTTGGTGAATGTAGCCAGGGGAAGAAATATTAGTTAGTCAAACTATGAATTACAGTCTGCTTAATGCCCCCTTCTGGTTACCCATTCTAAGTGCATTCTCCTATCGGTTCCCAAAGGACATAATCCCAGGAGGGAGTGAGCCAGGGTGTGGGACCTCTCTGCATCTGCACTGTGTACCCAGGCTTGTTAGGCTTGACCCCAACTGGGAGGTTTGGGGTGCATGGCAGGGCCTTAAAGCAGGGCCCTGCCAAGACAGAGATTCCCAGGCTGAGCACCAAGTACAGTAAAGCCACTTTTTCAAGACTTTTTAGCAGCAGCTGCCTCACTCCCAGGCTGGCTGCCATGGCAGAAACCAGGGGCTTGTACCTCCCTGTGGGTCTGCACTTTGCTGGTCTGCCCTCCTGCTGACCACACCCAGCTACCAAGTCTGGGATGGGGTGGGAAGGCAGCAGTGGTCAGAGCCAAGGTTGATGCAATGGGGATGCACCTTCATCCTTTCCCTGGTGTGTCATGGGCCAAGACTGTGTTCATAATCAATCTAACACCACATTTAATTGTCCCACTTCCTATTACTGAATTTCTCATAATGGGTTTGTAAAATGCTTTGAAATGTCTTAAAAATTGAAAATGCATTTGCTAGTGAGTTTTAGTTGACCCACAGCATGGGAGGTTATTAATTCAGGATGCCCTAGGGCCCCAAGCCTTTATAGCTGGAACCATTAATCTCTAATCTCTTAATGGCCTTTGAAGGATTGTAAAACTGGGAAACTCCCAGGCAGCAGAGACATTAACTGGGAATGCTTTTTAAAACCTCTGTAAGAATGGGTCAAAGAAAAGAAGTTTTTGCCCCTTTTCTAAAAAGGAGCAATATTCAGCTTGACAGCCTCCATCCAGAATCTATTCATTCTGTCCTCCAAGTCCAGAATGGTCACAGAAATGCCTGGTGGTGGGGCTCTGTGATGCCCAGGGTGGTGGGAACCAGAGTAGCCAAATATCGCCTGAGACTTAGCTCAGCTGCTTCAGTTTGGGTAACAGTGTAGTCAGTCTCAGACCCTGGAATGCCACAGTGTCAGGAACCAGGGCAGTAATTCTGGACATCCTCCAAGACTTTAGGGTTCTTGGGCACTTCAGTTCAGAGAATAGCCAAATGCAGATTGAGATTACCTCATGGACTTCAGTTTGGGAAACTTATCCCAATGTCTCCTACCAATTTGTCTTGGGTGCTTTGGTCTAAACTTTGGTTTTTTCAGGCATCTCCCAAGCCCTAGGTTGGCCATGGGGATGCCCATTGGCAGGGCTCTGGATTAAATTCTCAGGACGCTGAGACCAAAACATGAGCTCCAAATTATTTGGAGTGGTGAATATTTTAGTAAGACTTTGACTCTGGGATGCCTGGTCAGCCAACTAAGGAGCACTTCTTAATTCTTCCTAAAATAATGGGTATGGTCTCTAACCAATCAGGAAACTCCCCATTGGATTGCCTTCTCAGAGATTGGGAAAATTTGTCTACTGATGGTCTAATGCCACAGTATAGCCAAGAGCAGCCTTTGTATGGGACCCTGAATTCCAGATAATATTGTGAACAAAAAAGAAGAGGACAGATAGATCTGAGGCCAGAAACCTCATGTCATATCTCCTTAAAGAGATGGGGAAATACACCTCAAACTTCCATTAACTTCCTGTTAGAAACAGCCTTTTCAGTTTTAATCTCAGTTGTGCTTAATAAGGGGTGTGAATGGGAATCAAGATCAAGGTTTGGTGACTACACCTCCCCTGGAAAATAAGAAATTTTATATTCCATCAATTAAGATAAAAAAAAGTTCCTAGAAATGCTAAGGGTATAGAATTCTCTCTTCTGTTTTAATCTGTAGTTAACTTTGTGTTTAACTTTTAAATCTGCATTTAACTTTGTCAATCTGCTTGTGCCTAGGAAATCAGAATTGGGGTTCACCTGTTTCAAATTGGATAACGGTGAAAGGTAACCTAAAAATGAGCCTTTAAATGTAAATTCTGTCTTGTGAGTGGATTTAATGTGTAAATCACAAGTGGAATTGGTTCAACTGCTGGAAAAGCAGAAAAACTTAGCAAAGTTGTTACTAATAAAATTCTTGTGACTTAGTTAATAAAGGTACCCAATTTTCCTTAAAGTAAAAACTTACTAGAAACTAACTAAGAGTTAAGATCATTACATAGATGTCTTTATATTATCAAACAGCAGAAGCATAATAAATAAAATTATAACAGCGTAGATTTAGCCTAAACCTCATATTGTAAGTGTAATCTTAAACTGAAATTACTTTTGTTTTGGTCACTTCAGGCCTAGCCTCACACCTTGTCTTTGCTTATGGTTATTTCATGACAGTTTCTGCCCTTATGGCTCAAGGGAAAGCAAACTTAAGACATTCCTGTCTCCTGTCCTTCCACAAGTATTAGTGACCCTGCTTTCTCTTGTGGCCCCAAGTGTGGATTAATTGCTGCCTGGTGGAATTCTTGACCCTCAGAGTTGAACATCCACTCTTCCAGTCCAGCTGCTGCCAGAGTCCTGTCATCTCTGAGGACTTGGAAGTGAGGGAGGTTCCTAAAAGCAGCAATTCATGAGAGAAACCAATTTCCCTGGGATTAGATACCCTCAGCGAGTATACATAGAATTAGGTTTGCTCATCCAAGCCCTGCTAAAGTCAAAGAAAACTTGCGTGAAAACTTTGGGGACATTTTGGTTATAAGCCAATAATTAAGAAAAAAATTATTGCCCAAAACTGCATGGTCACAGTGCAAATTAGAGTAATTAAAAAGAGCCTTCAAAGAAATCTTTTAAATGTTATCTTACAGTTAAACTTATTTTGTAAGGAATGAAAATTATAACAGTGCATTCTGTGTTTCTGTGTCAAATTCTCTATTTGTCACTACCTATTTGCTCAATATATATCTTCATACATTGGGATGGTAATATCAAATTAATAAATGAAAATTCTTAGATGAGCTCTATTCAAATTCAGAAGTCAAATATGCAGTTATACATTTGAATAAGTGTTCCTGGAGCCCAAATTAGGCTGAGCAGGATGGAAAGATAATATAGAAATCTGGATATAGAAAGTATTGGGGAAGGAAAAAGTTTTTCCTAAGCTCCTTAATCTGCCCTATCCCAAGGCCTTCTCTTTGCAAGAACTATGGGGGAAGGAGGAGGTGTGACATTTGAAACTCTATCTTCTAAGCTGTAGAATTAAAATTCATAATTTGTCCTGTATTTCCTCAATTTAAATCTTTTTTAAAAAGATGATTAGCATTTTAATAAAAATTGAAACATGAGAACTATTATGCATTCTAAAGAAATTGGAGCCAAATGTTAGCAGAGCAAAGATTAAATGTGAATCCCACACAATATTCTGGTTCTTTTCATTAAAGCTCCCACCTTCTCTTCAGTTACCATGATTAAGACAAATTTTTCTTTAATCTTTCATATATAGCAGGTATTTCCTTTCAAAGGAGAGGGTAACTTTTATTTCCCCTTTTATCTCCATGACGTAAGGAGTCACTAATAACTTTTTCTGCTCCCATGAAAATCTCAGGCACCCAATGATTTGGTTTGTTCTGTTTCATATTATGTATACCAAATTCACAATGTTTCTTTTCAGTATGTATTTTGTGATGTCTATTCAGATTTGCAAATTGGGTGCAGGCTTTACCACATTCATTACATTTGTAAGATTTCTCTCCAGCTTGGGTCCCTTAAGCTTATTGAGGTTTGAATGCATAATAAAAGCTTTCCCAAACTCATTACATTTTTAGATTTTCTCCCCAGGATGAAATCTCTGATGTCACACAAAGCATGAACTATGGATAAAAGCCTTGCCACACACATGTGTGTGTCTTTTCTCTGATGCCTAGAGAGGGGTCCACTGTCTAAAGGCTTTGCCACATTCATTACATTTCTAAGGTTTCTCTCCAGTGTGAATTCTTTTATTGGGCCTTGAAGTTACAGGGCTGCCTGAAGGCCTTGTCACATTCATTACATTTGTAAGGTTTCTCCCCAGTATGAATTCTCTAATGTTCCACAAGATGTAATCTCCAAAGAAGAGACTTACCACATTCATTACATATTTAAGGTTTCAAAAGTTCTGAATATTTCATAAAAGACTTACCACATTCATTATCTTTTTGTGGTGTGTCTCCACAATGAATTTTCTGATGTTTCACAAGGTGTGAACTATGGATATAAAGCTTGTCACACATATTATATTTGTGAAACTTCTTTCCAGCATGTGCATTCTGATCGATAGAAAGTTGTGGGAACTGTGTAAAGGCTTTACCACATTCATTACATTTGTAAGGTTTCTCACCAGTGTGAATTCTTTGGTGGATCTTGAGGGAAAACTGTTGCCTGAAGACCTTTACACATTTGTTACAGTTGTAAGATTTCTCACCAGTATGAAATCTCTGATGTTCCAAAGGGTTGACCTTTGCTTAAAAGACTTACCACATTCATTACATTTGTGTGTTCTTTCTCCACTATGAATTTTCTGAAGTCTCACATGTCTTGAACTATGTATAAAAGCCATGTCACACACATTACATTCATGTGGCTCCTCTCTAGGCTGTGTATTATGTCTATTCTGATGCCTAAAGTGGATTACAACTGACCAAAGGCTTTGCCATATTGGTTACGTACATAAGGTTTCTCTCCAGTGTGAATACTTTGGTGGATCCCAAAGACAGACTCTCACTTTAAGGCATTGTCACACAAGTTACATTTGAAAAGATTCTTTCCAGTGTGAATTCTTTGATGGCTCTTGAGGTCAGAATAGTGCCTAAAGGTCATGTCACATCCAACACATTCATATGGATTCTCTCTGGTATGGATTCTTTGATGTCTCCTGAAGTTTGAGAAACTGCTAAATGCTTTGCCATACTCATTACATTTGTAAGGTTTGTCTCTAATATGAGTTTTCTGCTCTTGTGCAAGCAATGAATTATCCATGAAAACCTTCCCATATTTATTGCAAATGTTGGTTTTGACACTAGGAGGAAATTGTTGAAGCTGTGAAAGTGAGAAACAATTTTTGATAGACAATTTGATTACATTCATAAATTCTCTGTTCAGTTTGAAATCTCTACATTTCAGCCAGATTTGATTGAAAGTCAACTCTGTTTTCAAAGCATTTGAAATACCTGATCCCTGCATAGCCTATGTTATTTTTCAAATTCAAAGATTTCCTTAAAAATGATTTATCATGTTTAAAATACTGATATGCCAACTTTCTAACAAAAAACCTCTGCTTTAGAGGGAAATTACTGCAGAATTTGAGATGTTCTTGATCTGCTCTATAAGTCACATTATTTTTATGGGTCATAGGCAGTCATTTGCAATTTATTTTGCCATATCCCCACAGACTCTCAAATTCATGCATATCTTTCCAGACTTCTTTGGTGTCAAAGTCCTCAATGCCATGGCTTTCATGTCTTTGCAATATCACTGGTTGGCATAATTCTCCCATATTAATGTCCTCTTTTGGCAATAAAACCTTGATTGCACCTTTAGGAGGGATTTACAAGGGCACATCCTGACTGCAGGAAGGAAGTTAACCTCACCCAGGGAGACCGCATTCCTGTAGTTCTCCAAAATCACATCTCAGTTCAGAGCCCTCTTCTCAAGGTCTAGGCATTCCCATTCCACTTGAGAGAATTCTATGGCCACATCCCGAAATGTCAACAGTCCCTGCACATCTTCCCTGTGGAGCTCATCTATGAGCACCACGATCTGGTAAAGTGACTCATAGCTGCCGGCTGCAGCCATCTTGGCCCCGTTCCTTCCCAATTTAAACTTTTTAACAGCCTTAAAATAAGAGTGGTTAATAATTCTATTACTAAATTACAATAAGTAAAGAAAAATTCCTTGAAAGCTATGGAAAGAACTTTTAAAACAGAGAGATTTCCAGAACGTAGCAGCTACTGTACTTTTAAGATTGCTCACAGTTTCAGAATTTTATTAAAGAAGACATTTTAGCCTCCTGTAAAGGAAAGAAAAATAACATTTCTTGCATAAACTATAACAGTGTCAATTTTATTTATCGTGAGTATTCTCTCCCTAGGTTTTATAAAATACCTAGTATACAAATTAACATTTTATTTATTACATCTCTAAAGTGATGAAAATTTTTAAGTTCATATCTAATGAAATTAAGTTAAAGAAATGCAGATCTTCCCTCTTTTAAATTGATAAACTAAATTCCATTGGTTGCTAATTGTAATTTTAGGTAAATTAAACAGTCTATGTGGTTTTGGCTAATTATAAGGAGTTTGTAAAAACATCCTCCAAACTGAAGCATTTAAATGGCTAATTCCAGGAAGCCATTTATCAAAAACTTAAATTGATATTAATGGCATAAAGTAACTTCATAGGAAGGAAACCTGTTGGAGGCCACCTCCATCTGCATATTCAAGTGGTGGTAAGGAAAGATAATCTTGATTCCATTGGGAATCTTCAGTTTTCATAAAATAATTAAGAAAGTAGTTTTTCTTGTAATGATAAAGTAAAATACCTGCTAATTAATGACTTCATGGTAAAGGTTTAGAATTAAAAAGCAAGGTACTAAAATAGTTAAGTTCACTTATTATATTATAAACTGCATTGGAAGTGTTTGGAAAGTATATGAAAATCAAAAGATATAAACTTCAATATTGTCAAACTCTCTTGTGCATTCAAACCGGGTCTTTAATGTCCTGCGTTTTGCCTCTCCATTTGAGTTATTGGCTAGGTTGGTCATTGACCCCTAAAACAATAAATATATCTACTACATCTCTGGTTGTGCTCCTGAAGTGAATGCAGACTAAGTTGCAGTTTGTGACTCTTGCAGCAGCCAATGATGGCTCAAAATGGCCAGATGTACAATGGATATTGCCTCACTCACAATTAGAGCCAAAATGGAAGAAACTTTACTCTGTAGTTCTGATCACTCCATAGCTGTTAATGATAAAGGAATTCCCAGCTGTGTACATTTATCCTGAGTGAAGGCAGCTGCCCAAGTAAGTGCCAGCTCACCAGAAGCACCTGATGGGTCATACAAGTTCCAGCCATTGGCAGTCTGAAATACCTCTTCAAGAAACAAAACTAAGTAGTGTCTGTGTCAAAGACAGCTGTTCCCTCTAACTCTACCCCAAAGCCTATTATTAGGGGGAGGGCAAGTCAGACACCCCTTAAGAAATCTTGTCTGTCTTCATTTCCTGTAGTTTCTTCCTATACAATAATGAAAAGGGCAATGCCTCTTGTCATACCCCTCTTAGCTGTCTTAGGCTTAACCACCATCATGGAAAACTGGGATTGGAAATTTATATCAAACCCCATTATCTATTACAAACACTCCCTAATGCTACCTAACAGCATATAAGAAACCAGACATGCCTTAGTATCTCTAAAACAGCAAACAGGCTTTCTTGCTGCAAAATCGCAGGCACTAAATTTGCTAACTGCAGCACAGGGAAGAACATGACTTATCCTTAAGGAAGAATGCCATCTCTATGTGAATCACTCTGAAATAGTCCTAAATAGCATTCCAAACCTGCAAAATAAATCCCAACAATTTCAGGAAGAAGTAGCCTTTATAAGCAGTTGGCTTTTTCTACTTTTGTGGTCCAGTTTCCTTTTAGTGAGTTCTAAAGTTCTAATTAAGTTTGTTTCTTCCAGAATCAACATCTTGTTAGCCATACAGGGATTTCATCCAGCTTCACCGAGGATGCCAGATTAGTTTTCCTCCAACCATGATAGAATAGCAATAGGGGTTTACATCTTGTCAGGTAGGGCCTATTTCCTTAACCAGCAGGAAGTAATTACAGAATAATGACCATCATCATTCAGCTCTCCTTTAAGAATAAATGTGTTAACTCTCTGAGGGGGGAGATGAGGCAGGCTAGTAAGTTAGGGAATCAATAGCCAGATCTGGAACCTGGCAGGAAACCCATGTGGCCACAAATACCCCACAAGATGGCTGCTAGAAGAACCTGTGAGAACCCTCATTCGGAATGAGATTTCCTCCAGAGTAAAGGAGAAGCCCCAAATATTCTCCAGAAGACTTATTATTGGACCCTCCTTGAGGATTGAGGGATGGGGTAACCAATCAAAATAGCAAACACCTGGGATTCTTCCCCCTACATTAGCAAAGGGGTAAAATAATTAATGTTTTAAAAAAACAAGTGCAAAATCCAAACTGGACCTGTTCTTGCCTTTTCTGCCTGCCTGGAACAGCATGCCAGTAAACCTGGGCATTTTTGTCATCTGTAATGAGGAATTGTAGTCTGTAAATCAGCCCTCTTTATAACTTTTCAGCCCCTCCCTCTCTACTTGTGACCCATAATTTGTTATTTTCTCCCATCTCTCCTCTCTCCATTCCTTACTAAATTACTGGCCTGACTAAAAACAAACAAAAAACTTTACATTAAGAAATTGGTTGTAAATATTTAATTGACACTTTCCCTTTCAAGTTAAGAAATTATAAACAGTAAAGAAATAAAACTTATTCAGCTATTTCTAATCACTCATTTCCCAGACATTCAGCACCCACCATAGCTAGTCTGACTTACATCCTACAAATTTACAGGGAGAAATGTGATCTCAACCATGGTATTTGTTAAGACCCTTCAATCAGGATCTGTTGATGATCTTGATTTTCCTCTTAATGTAAAGGCTTTGTGAGTGGAATATCTTGTGGAAAAATCCCAGTAACAGACCAGAGGTTTGGGGACCTAGACAGCCATAGAAAATAGTAGAGTAAGGTTTCATTAAAAACATAAATATGAAGATCATTTGAATGAGGACCACTTCAGAGCATGAATTTTGGTTTGGAGAACTTCCCCAATTTAACTTTGGTAGCCATGTAGTCATGTGCTGAAAATGGCAAGTTCTTTATGGAAGGATTATGGGACAATTGGTCACAACTGAAGGAAAATTTTCCCCATATAGGATGTGTGGGATAAATGGAGGCAGAGTGATTCCTTGTGAAGACATTCCCAGTTCTGAATGATTTCCTCTATTTTTACAATTTATATAGGGCAGTGATTTCCCTTGGTATCACCAAAAGAAAAAAACAAATAACAAAATAAGTGTTATGGTCCCCAATGTAAAGAGACTCTGGATCTTTGAATATAAAATTAGACATGTTAGTTGCAGATAAAAATGTTACAACTGTAGAATATATAGCCTCATCTTGGGATAAGAGTACATGAGTACACCATTTCAGAGTGCTCCATATTATATTACCATATTGAACTGTGAATGTTCATGTATGGAGAAGGGTGATGGCATGGTATGGCCTAGGATTCATGAGGGGCCATGTGGGCTTAGAGTGATCTCATTTAACTGACTTGTCTGTACTTGCTATAAATAACCTTTTATGTTTCACCCTTGAATATTACAAAAATGACCATTTATATTTGTATAGTGACCAGAGTAAATTCAGGGAGAATTCATTCATGCAACCCCTCAAACTGTCTCCCCTCTAAAAGAAACACTGATGGTCTCTCCTGGTTGCCAGCCATTTGTTTTTCTTTGAGATAGAACATTCACATTGTGCCAAGCTATCAGTTGTAGACAAGAAGCTACTGGCCAAAGAGAGAGTTTTATATTACTTGAGGCTATGGAAGTACTAATTAGGGCCATAAAACTGTCTTTGCAGCTAGTCCTAGAGCTACTGGCCAATGTTCTGATGGTCTTGTCAGAATTCTGGGGGCACAGTCCAATTATATTGGAGTTTCCTTGGAAATTTTACTTACTATATGCCACTTTGATTGCTCTCATACTAAAACTCTGGTGGCATAATTTGAAGGAGAAAGAGCTAGCCAAGCACCTTTCTGCTCAACATTGGGAGTATCTTAAAATCAGTGAGAAGATTGGACACATAACTAAATTGTATAAAGAACTAAGGTGACCTGCAGTAGAGAACAGTCCTCCAATGTTACAAATTTTTGTGGTGGCACTACTCAATAAGGATATGAACAGGTTCTTCTTTACACTGGAAAAGGTAGGAGACACTATGGACAATGAACAGAAAAGAGAGTTCAATAAATTTTCTTTCAACAGCATGATGATGGCTTATCTTCAAGGAAACATACAGTCTCCCAATGAGACACCTGAATCCTTCCACTTCAAAGAGCCTGGAGAGAAAAACATCTAAGGGTACTTCAGAAGAATGGAGAACAATATTAGGAAGACACTTAATGGTGTGAATGAAAATGATCAGCTTCAGGAGACCCTGAAGCTCTTTGCCTTGGAAGATGCCAGGTGGAATGAAAGCATGCGGGGAAAGAAACAGGGGAAAAAGCTTGATAATTCCACAATGCATATGGAACTCATTGTCAGTGATAAAGCCAGCCAGTTAACATATCTGACTGAAACATTTCTGAAGATGAAATATATGCCTGCTGTCTGTGAAGATTACAAGCATGCTATGAACTTGAAATTAGAGGAAAAGTGTGAATCTGTGAAAGAACAACCTCATGATATAATGTGGATGTACCAAAACTCATCGATGTTGTAACCTAAAATATTAATGTAAACAGAAAAAGCAAATAATATATAAAAAGTTATATAAGGAAAGTCAAGTCAATGAAGCACTTACATATCAAAATAAATATATAGAAACTGAGCAAGCTTCCCTGCATCAGGAAAATGAACACTTAGAAAAGCAGATGCAGAAGTTTCAGCAGAAACTGCCTATTCTTCCAGATGTATATCAACAACACCTCCTGTAACTTCACCTTGAATCAATCCAGCAGGGAATAGACCACACAGAAATAGAGAAAAGAATTACCAAGTTGAATGTAAACAATGCTTTTACACAAAAACAACTCAAAACTTACAGAAGGATGACAGAACACCTGGAAAATGAACTGGAGAGCATTGCTTCTCATTATGAAACTTGGATTAGTTACTATGATAGAAAAACTTATGAAAGTTGCCTGGCAGCTCTAGCTACAGAGAGGAAACTCAATGAGCTAAGACTTGAAAATGTGCAAAACAAGCAAAAGTTGTCAGAGTCAGATAGTAAAATCCAGCTTACTACAGGTGTTCCTTTTGCCCCCACTCTCTCATATGCAGCCCAGTGCAGAGGCTGGGGAGGTTCAAGGCAACCCCTGTATCATCAGTTTTCCTGTGGGAGAGGAGGGGAGAGCAGTGAGGACTCAGGATACAGGGTGATTCTCATGTCTGACTCCTCTATCGGTCAGTCCCTGAGCATTAAAAAGCACAGTAGGACCTCCAGCATATTTTACTCTTTCAAACTGATTTGGCTTAATATCTTTTTAGTATGTATGTTTATTGCATTTTTGTTGATATTTTATAGAATTACACACTAAGTTTTCCATAATACAGGTAATTGCAATATTATTTATAAAAATAAACTATTTACATTTTATCGAACCTCATAGAATTATATGGCATTTCATTTTAAATGAGTAAATATTTCACAATTCCTTTCACAATAATTGAAGTGTATGACTACTTAGAGAATTGTAAGTTTAAGTCTGTTTCTATATATATATTAGGTAGGATTTTTAAAATTGTAGAAATAACTTAATATTTACAGCAATAAATGTTAGGCGATTTAAAAAATAAATGGGGTAAAAACAGGACCACATTTATTATTTTGTTAATGTTATTGTAAATACAGTGACTTGTTTTGGGAGTGTATTTTTGAACCTGTTTATTTCTTGTTAACTCTTTAAATTGTTACAATTTTCACAAAATTCATTATCATTCAAACATTTTCCAAATTTGTTCAGTGAAATAAAATTTTCTTAAGTATTCCGTATTTTGTTATCATTTGGAATTAATTTTTTTAATCTAAGAATTTTTAAAATTTCTGTTGCTTCTACATTTTTATGGTTTAATATTTTTATCTGAAAGCCTGGATACCCAAACTACTGTTAAGAGAAAATTATTTAGAAACCCAATATTGTTTCCTTTTACATAAGATTTCCAAGTATTCAATTGCATCAATAACTTGCAGTGTTTCATTTATCAAATTCATTGGTAAAGTCATTTACCAATGTTTGGTAAATGGTCAATGACTCCCTAAACATTGTAAAACTCGAGTGGACAGACTTCCTCCAAAGTATTCATTAATTTTCCTAATTTTTAATATTATTCTTCTTGCAGGTAAGTCCAATATCAATTGCTTTGGTGTTTCCCCAACCTCGAGAGAAATCTATCAATTTTTTTTATTGGTTTAGCAATATCTTTCTAGATTAATTTAGGAGAGTTGTCATTATTTTAATGTTGGTTCATATTAACAGAAATACATATTCAAGCAAGGACTTCTTTATATATAAATTACTGCTTCCCTCATCATTTACATTTTAAGTTTTCTTTTATACATTTCTCATCTGAAACCATGGAGGCAAGAAGGCAGTGATATGAAGTAGCTAAGGTGCTAAAAGAAAAATCTCCCAGCCAAGAATTCTCTATCCAGCAAAGCTGGCATTCAAAAAGGAGGGAGAGCTCTAAATATTCACAGAGATACAGAAAGTAAGAGAAGATAACAATAAGAAACCTGCACTTCAAGATATACTAAAGCAAGCTCTGCAGGTCAAAAGGAAAAAAAAAAAA
>JAQZBX010062751.1:0-16823 GCA_029593785.1 Cabassous unicinctus
AAAAATACCTTCTCCTCCAGCTCCTCTCATTTAACAGTGGTTAGCCTACATTACGCTACCAGCATTTTCATTTACATGAGGCCAATCTCTTCCAATACTCCAGGTCAAGATAAAGTAGTGTCTGTCTTCTACACAATTCTTACTCCTACGCTTAACCCCATGATCTATAGTCTTTGAAATAAGGTTGTGATGGGGGCCATGGGAAAAGTCCTATTTAAATATTCATTATCTTCTAAAATATGAATGTAAAATTTGAGTAGATATTATGTATTATTGATTTGTTTATACTATTGTGTGCACAATATGATACTTTTTTTTATTATCTGGTAGCAATCTTATATCAATCTATTTAATATAGTGTTATGATCAGTCTACTAATATAAACTAAATCCATGCTCATATAGCTATATTGAAATGCAGAGCTATGTTATTATAAAATAATCAGTTCTTGCTTCTTCCATTGAAGATACAATTGAAGATACATTATAAAACACCACCAATCTAGAGCAAAATCTGGAAAGTATATTAAGTAATGAGACAATGGTGAGAAACATGACACTGGACTCTTGCATGAAGGAAAAGAAAGCCAGATAAATTAGAAGGCCTTTCTTAATTTCTTTAGCCTCACTTTGGCACCAGCTCCAGAGATAGATTTTGCCACTAAAAACTTATTGTTTTGTGATTCTACATTAGAAATCTGAATAATTCTCAGCTTTCCTTCCCATTGACATAGAAATCAGACTTTACAGTCACTTAATTTGTAAAGCATCCCTGACCTTAAGATCCATTTTAGGGAATGAATCATCAACCTGATTAAGGGCTCTGGTGACTGACTAAAACCCTACATGCAAATTTTCAGGCATAAAAATAGGCAACTACAAAGGATTACCAGACTGATCTCATGGGGGAAAGCTGCCTTCCCTACACATATCTGGATCTCAAAAAAGTGTCTGAAAGCAGTTATATTCAAGAAGTAAAGCTCCTTGGCCAGTCTTACCCATATCAGCATTCCTAACTTAACTTTCCTCAGGCAACTGAAAAGAAACTACCTTAAGAAGGGGAGTATGCAGGTTGAAGACACTTTTGCCACTCTAACAAGTTACTTTCAAACTTTTCACTGCACTCTGCTTTTCATAACCAGGGATCATATAACTTCATGAGAATTTTGTCTGGGGCTCTCTTGGCAGTGAGATACACATCCAGGTCTGCAATGATCTCTCTGACCCTCATTCGGGAATAAGGGTTGGCTAAGCTTTTTCTCTTAATTAACCTCTTGGTTATACCCTCATAGTAAATGAGTAACAATTCACTCATATTTCTAATTTTACTTGACTGATTTATTAATTGGGTACCACCACAATCTCAGAGTCCAACTCAGCTCTTTCAGCTCAGATCAGATATTGAAATTGGGTAATTCTCTCAATAATTATGAATTGAGTAGACTACAAGTTGACATCCTAACCTTTGTTTTATAATGGTTGCACACCATATTCATCAGTTTGTACTTTTACTTTAATTCCATTTTATGATATAACTGTATGATATAACTGTCACAAAATGGTACAGGAAATCCTTGATATTTAAGGCAAACAAGAAAGAAATGTGGATCTCCACACTCATTCTCTGAGCTACATGCTGGTGATGTAAGTTATAAAATATGCATTAACTAGCCTCAAGGATATTCTGTCTGGAAATTAGCCTACAACAGATGTAGAAAGCCTTATTAGCCAAGTAACTAATTCTGCATTCATTAATCTGGAATTTTCATCTTCATAATGCAAAGCTTTTACCATAGTACTTCAAACAGATCTTAGAGCAAAAATGAGAATATCCTTAAGTGTTAGGTGTCCTGATTATCTCCTCTGATGGATGTTCTATGGAAATATATAGTCTATGAAGTTGCTTGTTCAAAGTACATGAATAAAATTTAGTAGGCCCAGCATGGAGGCTCTTGTGCTAAGCATTATGTCAGCAAAACCAAATTCTAAGAAAAGTTTCTATTACTTGGAAATGCCCAAGTTAACCAGAACACAGAATTTAAATCCACCAATAAGCTCTTGTCAACTCCCTGTTATTACACCAGATAATTTCCTCAATGCTAAGCAACTACCTGCACTAACTGTACTAAGAAATGCAGTCTGCATTAACTAATGTAAAATTCAACACAATGTACTACATTTTAATGTCTATGAAAACCTGATGATCTCTTTGTTCAGTGAAGTTCCTCTCTACTTCATGGTTATAGGAATCTCCCCTATGCATGAATTGATTCAATCAAACTCTGAGATCTAATCAAATTTTACCCAAGTTATTTACCACTTATTTTGGTTATCATTAAGGTACCGAAAGGTAACTGTTGATGATTCTGTGAATAACCTGAAGATAAGTGTGGTGCATGCTAAAGCCCATTGTATTCCCTGTCCTTCTTGCTGTCTCCTCAAAGTAATTAGTGTGTTTTGGGATCTGAGCTCTCCAATCCCACTGAGTTTCTGTCCAAGTATTATTAGCCTGATTATCTTATAAGGGAACTGAGTCCTTACCCTTTAATTTTGTTCACTGTATTTCTGCTATGGGGTCTGCAGCGTTTTGCTCCTGGTTATGGATTTCTCAAATTCAAAGAGCACTCTGCTGGAATGCCTTTGACCTAGACCTCCACTAGCACCAAAACCACTCTGAGGCTTAGCCTACTCTTCCTTCTTGCTGTCTCAGCTGGCTGTCCAGGACTCTCATAGCCCTATACCACCCGAGGTGCTGTTGTGTCTCCTGGATAAGGTACAGCATTCTCAGTTCCCATGTTATTAAAAAAAAAAACACAAACAAACACTATCATGGATTATACGGATATTTTGGAATTGCTTCATCCCTTCTCACGAGTTTACTAAGTACTTCTTTGACACAACAAACAATTAGCCATCCTGGCCTGTCTACCCTCTAGTAACCAACACATGCACTGGTCACTTATGTTTATAATATAACTTATATTTTTATGCTTTTAATATATTTAAAATTAAATTAATTCAGTAAAATAGACATGCATACTTATATATGTTTATATGCTTTGCTTTTTAAGATATATATTTTATTAGAGAGATTGTGAACTAACAAAACAATCATGCACAATGTGCAGGATTTTATACACTGTCACAGCAATTGATAAAATAATTAGACCAAAAAAAAAATCAGCAGGGAAATGGAAGAATTCACAGTACTTTTTTTCTTTTTTCTTTTAATTTATTTGATGTATTCGGCAATTTAATAAGTAAAAATGAGTTAAAATGCATCAATATTTTTAGGATCACAATACTATTTATTTACTGAATATAATTATATAAAATAGAGAAAATTTCAATGAAATGATATTATGGGAGGAGAGATTTTAAATGGACACTATTTGCCTTTTTCTCCAATCAACTGACAGTTACCAAGCCTGATATCATTTGGAAAAATGATCATAATCTCCTTACCCTGCCCTATACACCCTCTGACAAATCCTGTTCTGGTCTTTCGTCATACAGCATTATTAGTGATTCATCTTCTATTATTCAAGTCTTATAGGCATTGACAAGTGAACACAAAATGAACATTAGAATAACTCTGCATGTAAACAATCCTAGACTAATGGTTGCAGATGTGTCTACACAGATATATCTAAAATATCAAGGACATTACTGAGGGTGAATATGGACTTTTATGAAGAAAGTACTTGTGGAAGTCTGCTTAGATAAAATGTGGGATTTCCATGAAATGAAACAAACTGGTTTTAACTGTTATTTTTATGGGGAAGAAACATGCAAATTATTTGGAGGATTTTTATTACATTTAAGAATAGATTAGTCTATTTATGGTACTGATATGAGTGACTGGTAAATGAAATTCCAAATTTCATTTACCAGAAGTCAGGATAATCATTTATTTGACTAATGGGTATAAAATTCCACATAGAATTCTTTAAAAAAAATAAAAGAATTAGCTTCTGTTGGATATTTTGAAAGACAAAGTTCTTTTTGTGCATAAAACATGAGTTTTCTTCATTTCTAGGAAGTACACTTGTCATCACAAATAATCTACACAGAAATGAAAGTAAAAATTTCTGAAATTAAAACTACTTCAGTGGTTGATGTTATGTATGAATTTCTTTTGATGTATTAATGGACATAGATATTTTTACATGATGATAATGAGTATCACTGTCAAAATAAAAGTATAGGTGAAATAGATGAAACCATCTATCATAGAACAATTTATTTAGACTTACTTGAGCACAGAAATTTGTATTAAAAGGATAGACTTAAAAGAATGATTAAAATATAAATAGGATTTAACACACTGGCCATTGAAGAAAAGGGATTTCCAGGACTTGAGGGTATAGGGATTTTTTAGAATACCAGACAATACGTACTATATGTGGCTATTGCAACATGAATTAGAGCTGAAATTGCCAGTAAAATTCAAAATGTTTGCAATGGATTTTATAATCTTGGCATTGTGTTCACCTCCAGGTACCTCAAGTGATTATACATATGTTATTCCATTTTAAACTATACTCTTAAGAGTCCGATTGAGTATGTAGAAAGAAAGGATGCTGTATCTGAAGTGTTCAATTAAAAGACTAGTAAATGCTTATGTATAGCTCAGCTGGATCTCACTGACTTCCCAATAAACAGTGCCTCAAAGAGTAGGGCTCCTGAGGGCTCTAGAATCATCTAGACACAATAGGCAGAGAGGTAATTTCAGGAATTCGACACCCTGCCAGTGGGACTTAGTTTGGAACATATGCTTCCCAATGTAACAGAATTAGACTCATTTATAATTGCCCTACACATGACTCTTCTACCTCTTTTATTTGAACATATAATTAGCATTATACATATTAAATATATATCCCAGAGATTTAAAAATTTAGTCTGCTTATATGCTGGTTGAGCCCTGAATCTCAGCAGAGTTGCAATAGCTACTCTCCAGTTCACTGGACTCACTCAAGACAACTAACAGAAAGATGGCGGACAATGCCGAGTCCAAATAAACAGAGAGTATCCACAACTGCAAACAAGACAGTTCTGTCCATCTGCTCCATGGAAACTAAGCTTCATCTTAGCAGAAAGAGAGTGGATATCACAATCACAAAATCCTCAAGATTGTGAAATGAACAAGCATAAGGGCCAAATGCAACCCTGGAATAAAGTAGATTTATTATTATTCTAGCAATGGAAGAACTTGGATCACTGATATAAAAGGCAGTGGCCACCAGAGGTTCTGAGGGGAAGGAGAGGGAAGAATAAGCGTAAAGTGGCAGCACTTTTGGGACCTTGGAATTGTCCTGCATAACACTGCAATGATGAATACTGGCCATTATAAGTTTTGTCAAAACCTGTAAAATATTGGGGGGCAAATTGTAAACTATATCGCAAACTAGAATCCATGGTTAGCAGCAATGCTTAAATATGTGTCCATCAATTTTAGCAAATGTAACATAATAATGAATGATGATGTTAAAGGGAGAAACTGTGGAAGGGGGAGGGAGTCAGACATATGGGAATCCCCGCTATTTTTTATTAAATATTATGTAAACAAAATCATCTTTAAAAACAAAAACTAAATAAAAAATAAAAAGGAAGAACAGGCAAGTAAAGAGAAGTAATATAAATTTAGAAGTGGAGTTTGAGAAGCTGGTTGTTTTTTATGCAGCACTCTTCAGCAAGATCTATGGGTGGAAGCCCCAACAATAGACAGTTGTGTATTTTATTCTCTTTTATTTGTGTTTTGAGCTGAGTTATAATCCTAGTGTTTGAATAGGAAGACAGATGAATGTCAGGTTGAAATCTATTGGCACAGGCATATACAACATCCAGTCATATGAATGTTGATTTCTCTTAGGTTGCTGCAGAAGAACTAGAGAATAATAATAGTATTTAGTCAAGACATCAAAAGTGGTCAAAGAGGATGAAGTTTCCTTTGTATATTTATATCTGTAAGGGAGAAGTGGTTACATGGTACCAAAGTCTTTATCTTATTGGAAATCTTGCATGCTCTTTTGCTTTGTACACTCACTAAACATTCAGTGAAATAGATAAAATAATATTTGAACTGACCGTGGTTTTGTGAGGATCAAATGGGAATAGTGTATAGAAAAAAATCATATCATTACATAATCTAGTAGAATGGAAAGGAAGATGAAAATGGAATAAAAGAAGTAGGAGAAATTCAAAGTTACCAATAATCCAGCATTTCTCTACCTACAAAATTGATGTTTTTGCCTTTTAATTCTTTGTTTTTGGGAGTGAGCATAGTTACCTTGATCTTTATAGAACATATAACAAAAATTCTAGTCACTGCCCACTAGATATCAATATCACCTCTCCAGCTATGACAACTGCATTCATGATCCCAGATATTGTCAAATGTCCCCTGGGGAGCAAAATTATCCCAAAGTTGTGAACTATTGCATTAACTGATATCATATGTAAGATGTATTAAAGGCTCATATGTATTCCTAATATAATTTCTTATGTCTGTTTAATATAAACAATTCAAGATCAGATAGTTAAATTCACTAAACTAAGGTGAAATTCCTAATAAGTGATGGTACTAAAATATGATCTAAGTTTTCAAAACAAATTCTGCTCAGTTTACTTGTGAAATAGTAGTGCCAACACATCCCAGTCCTGAAATACAATTAAGGGATATATTCTAATATATATATATATATATTCTAATATATATATAAGGGAAATATTCTAATCATCTTTCCGTGTCTCACTCTTTCTTCTACTATCTATCTATCCATCTATCATCTATCTATCATCTATCTATCTGAGTTTGTGTTTATATAATATATAAAGTCTAATTTTAATTTGTGGAATTTTATGAAAACACATTTGTACATACAAATTCTCAATTTGTACCTAGTAATTGAACATAATTTGTTTAAGTATTAAGATAATTTTATATTAAATACTATTTAAATGTTCAAAGTTCTCATTTTTATAAGAATAAGTTTCATAAGTACAAGTGTTAATATTAAGGGCTTGGCCTATTGGCCTGTTTATTTTCATTAGCCACAACCAATAGTCTCTAGAGATTTTTGTCATTTCATATGAAAAAATAGCAGGACTCTCTCAACTAATACCCCATATTGCATTCTTTTTTGTCACCTTTAGCTTGGAATTGGTTGAGGAAATCTTTGGTGAATGAGGGATTTCACGGACAATTATATTCATGGTAACCTAAGATAGGTAGGACCTTTAGCATCTATACATTAGCTTTGGTCATTAAAAATATTAAAACACTCAAGAAATTACCATAGAATATTTATCTTCGGTATTGCAGGCCCTTCCATGGTAGGGATTATTGAAGTCTGAATGGTCACTGCCAGAAAGAAGGGATGCAGAGTATCTGCTTAATCCTAGAGGACAGAAACTTGAATTAGGAATCAGAAAACATGAATTTATCCCTGACCTTGACACCAGGTCATTGTTCCATTTTGAATAAATGACCCCAAATTTTAAGTTTTTAATTTTCATCTGCATAACAATGGGAATACATTTAAATTATATGTACCAACAGAAATACAATGTGGCATATATGACTTTACATTTGCAATTGTTAGAGATTTTGTTATGGGAATACAATTTTGGAAAAAAAAAAGACAGTGTTATGAATTGAATTATGTCCCCTAAAGAGATATTCAAGTCCACATCCTTGGTCCCATGAATGTAACATCATTTGGCAATAGGAACTTTGAAGATGTTATTAAGATGGGGTCAAGTTGGATGAGAGTGGGCTCTTAATCCAATACTACTATGACCATAAAAATAGAAGAAATTAAAACAGTTAAAGAGAGAGAGAGATATGTGATGAGGCTGATATTGACGTATGCCTCCACCAGACATGGAAAACCATAGATTGATCGTTACCCACCAGAAGCCAGGAGAAAGGTATGGATTCTTCCCATAAGAGGAAGCGTGGTTGGGCTATAAACTGAGAATTAGACTGCCAGCTTCCAGTACTGTGAGACAATAAATTTCTCTTATTTAATCAAACCAGTCTGCCATACTTTGTTAAAACAGCCCAGACAAATTTAAACAGGCAGCCATAGTAAAAATAATTTCAAATATTGCTGTGGTGGGGGAGCTTCTTGTAAGAGGTCATTGGAGTAACTCAGGCAGGATTCTCTTAGAAAATAGGATGAAAACGTAGAAAAAGTCTGAGGGATCTGCTTTGGGGACCTGAAAACCAGGGGAATGCTGCAAGCATAATCTAGTATGGACTGGGGATAAAGAGACAAAGAGGTCAAAAGGAAAACTGTGAGTTGCTCACTCTTCCTGCAGCTGGAAATGCTGCCCATCCCCCACCCTTGAAGTGAACAGACTGAGTAAAACCTGCAGGTAAGCAGCCAACAGATAGAGGAATGGACATATTCCTCCATGCAAAGAGATTGCAGTTGCGGACTGAATGTGGTTTCTCTTCAGCTAGTTTAACCAGCATAAACTGGTTTTGAATCAATTGTTCAGAAGAAATCAGTAGGATGTGAAGGCTTCCACTGCTGGTAATGGTTTGCCAAACTGTACCATAAGCTCTAAAGTAAGAGTGAAGGAAGACAAGGCTTATCTTTCCTGTTTATTTCCCAGGCACACGTTATCTCATTTGTGAATCAGTGGTGTCTTCCTGCCCCTGTAATGCTAACTAAACCAGAGCAATCTTAAAGTTTTAGAAAAGAATTGAACCAAAAATCAAAGAAACCTGTGAAATACAACCACTAGGCATGGAAATGGATGTGGCTCAAGTGATTGGGCTCCTGCCTACCAAATGGGAGGTCCATGGTTCATTTCCTGGTGCCTCCTAAAGAAGACAGAGAACTGGCACAAGAGGCAGGTATGGCAGGCTGAAACAACAAGATGATGCAACGAGAGACACATGAAGAAAATCGTAATGAGAGTCACAATAAAGCAGGGAAGAGAGCTTCCTGGTGCCTCCTAAAGAGGACAAGTAAGACAGCAAGCTGACATGATGGGCAGGTATGGCAAGTTGATGCAGCAAGATGATGAAACAAGAAAAACAAGAGAAAAAACAAAACAAAAAGCACAACAAAGCAGAGAATGAAGGTGGCTCAAATGATGAGTCACCTCCGTCCTACATCAGAGATCCTGTGTTTGGTTCCTGGAGCCTCTTAAAGAAATAAAAGATGAACAGACACAGCAAGTGCAAAATAATGAGGGGGTGGTGAGAGATAAATAAATAAATAATTTAAAAAACCATTAGGCAAGAGAGAGAAATGGGTTAACAGAACAAAATCACCAACACAATCAGATGACTAGATATCAACAAAATTTACAAGCCATACTAAGAGACAGGAAAATATGGCCCAGCCAATGGAAATAAAAGTAAGAATCCAGACAAGACACATGATTTAAGATACATAATCAATTATGGTCACACAAATCTTGTTAATCAATTTAAATAGTTCAAGGAAACTATGAACAAAGATATAAAGTATAATAAGGTGACACTGTGTGAGTATAAAGAACAATTTGAAAACCTGCAAAGAAAAGTAACAGAATTTATGGTAATGAAAGACAAAATTAAGTGGCATATAATAGAAGATTTGAGTTGGTTGAGTACAGAATCAGTAAATTGGAAGACAGAGCAACTGAACTTTAAAAACAGTAGAACAGAGAGAGAAAAGAATGGAAAAAATTTGAACAAAGTTTTATGGAATTGAATGATAGCACAAAACACCCAAACTTACACTGTGTAAGTGTCCCAGAAGGAGAAGAATATGGAAAAGAGGCAGAAAAACTATTTGAGGAAATAATGACCAAAATTTTTCCAACCCTTATGAAAGCATGATTATCAATATTCAAGAAGTACAACATTCCCCAAACAATAAATCTGAACAGACCTACCCTGAGACATCTACTATTTAAAGTGTTAGATGGCAGATATAAGGAGAGGATTCTGAGTATATCAATGGAAAAGGAATGGATTCCTTACAAGGGAGCCTAAATATGTCTAAGGGCCAAACTCTCCTCAGAAACAATGGAGGGGAGAAGACAGCGACATGGTATGTTTAAGTTACTGAAAGAGAAAAACTGCCAGTCAAAAGTTATTTATCTGACAAAACTATCTTTTAGAAATGAAGGTGAACTTAAAGTCTCCAAGACAAACAAAAACTAAGAGAGTTTTTCACCAAGGGACCAGATCTACAAGAAATACTAAAGTATGTGTTATAGCCGGAAATGAAAAAGCAAGGGTAAGAGGCTTAGAGAATAGCGTAGAAATGAACATTATAAATAAGAGTAACTAAAATGGTTAAAAGACAGACAACAGACAATAGTAAGATATGACAATGAAAAGCCAAGGGGTAAAATGAATGATGTAAATATTGGCTTTACAGTAATAACATTGAATGTTAATGGTGTGAACTCCCCAATCAAAAGACATAGTCTGATAGAATGGATGAAAAAATACAGGCCATGTATCCATTGTCTACAAGAGACTCACCATAGAAGCAAATACAAAATCAGGCTGAAAGAAAAAGGTTGGAAAAAGATGTTCCACATATATAGTAATTAAAAAAGTTCTGGCATAGTGATACAAATATCAGACAAAATAGATTTTAAATGAAAGGAGATTATAAGAGATGACAAAGGAAACTATATTTTAACAAAGGTGAACTTCAACCAAGAAGAAATAACAATATTTATGCACCTAACTTAAGTGCCCCCAATATATGAAACACTCTCAAAACTGAAAGGAAAAATAAACATCACTAAAAAAATATTTGGAGGCCTCAATACACCACACTCAGTATTGGATGGAATATCTGGATGGACGGTGAGACTGAATAATATGATAAATGAACCATATCTAACAGACATTTATAGAACATTACACCCCAAAATGGCAAGATACACTGTTCAAGTGCTCAAGAATCTTTCCCCATGATTGTCCAGATATTATTTTGGCAATATCTAATGTAATTATGAATTTTGTATCCATTTAATATGCTATATCGTATACTGAATATCAAGTGGCTTTTCAAATAAAACTTTTCATTTTCCTTATTAGTTATCATGAATTATTAGAGGCTATACAGTAATAAAAAGTAATTGATTCAACAGTGATGAGTCAGGGTACAGCAATTTAATTATTTTAAATTTAATTGGTTGTTTGAATATTTATATTATTAAATTTATTTTTAAATCAATTTTTAAATATTTTTCAAGTAACAAAAGCACAACTATTAAAATTCTGCATTCCTGGCAAGGCTGACATATGAACCTAAATATCAGAGTCACATAACATAATTCTACACATACACATACATTTTAATTCCAGAGGCAACAAATGCATATTATTTTGTTTCTCCCCATGTTTACTTTTTTGTTTTAAAAAAAATGGTTGATCCAGATTCCTACATTCTTGACCATAGGCTGTTGTGGATGAGTTTTCCCTCAGGACCACAACCACCATATCTTCCCCCTAAATACTCTCTCAATGCACTTTGTCCCACTTGGTTTGTATGAGAGTGAGGATTGGTTGTATTGTTATAACTTTACTCTAACTTCTGCATTTATTGTTAATATGGAAAAATATAATGTTATTGTGAAACTTAACAATATTTGATTGTTCTCCTTTCAAATATCTCATAATCAGTTTACAACAGATACTTAGATTTTTCAAGAGAAATCTTTCAAGATGTAATTTGGAATTTCCAAGAAAAAAAAAATACATTAGTTTTCATTCATACTGTTAGATTATTTGTACGTTATTTGATTGTTGGTTCATATTGTCAGTTTTGAGAAACAGTTTGGCAATTTCATCTTTTCATTTTTTAACATAGATTGGAAAATAACCTAATCATTTTGTTGAAATCCTGAATCGGTTTACTGATATTCAAATGTTGCTATATTTCCTTATTTTTCATTATCTTTTCATTTTAATTTCATAAAGAAGCATATATTTACATATATATAATTTTTAACGTCATTGAATAAATAATTTATGTCAGAGATATTTTAATTTTCAAAAACACTATCTTGTTCCCTGGTGCTGCTTTTATGCAATACATAATATTTGTTTTGTGGACTTAATATCATTTTATGTGTCCCTGAAGATGTTGGTTTTACCTTCCATAAAATATATTTATTTCTACATTTTCTTTTTCTTCTCAAATTTCCTTATGTGAATGTATTTGATTTTCTCTCTTTCAAAGTGGAGGCTTCCTCAAAAGTCTTCTAATCACTATATCAAGAAAAATATTTTAGTAATAGAATGACTGGTTCATCTCAGTTTGCTTAGAACTTTAACAATTTTTAAATTGAAAGCCTAATATACTAGAAACCCAGTTAATACTGGAAAAACCAGGATGTTTGATGTCAAAGTTGATGTACTGTTAGAAATTCCTACAAAGCAAATATTCCCACACACTCACAAATTCTTAGGATGTGAAATATTCTTACCCCTAATTGAATAACCCTTCCTCGATCCAAATAAATTATCAAAATGTACTGTAGTACCTCATGCAAGCATTCTTCCCTTCTTGTTCTTATACTTCTATTGAGATATTTATTAAGAAATATTTTATCCCATTTCCTTAATTTTAGTTGTGCTTTCAGATATAGGGGTGAAAAATATTTGTGATCACACTAACACTTTTACTTCTATCACAAACTTTAAAAGTATATTTTTGTACACAGACACAGGCAAACACACACATACACAAATAGAACTATGTACAAAAAGGGACCATAAAATATTAAAATGTCCATCCTCACATTTTTGTGATGCCTCTGCTGAGCCATGAGTGATGCAGTACATGTGCCTTAGAGTGGAAGTGGTGAAAATTCTGTTCTATCAATAGTAGGGTATTGAAATTGAATAATGATGCTAAAAATAACAAATAATGGAGGAATCTAAAATTGAGTGTGAATTTGTACTTGATAATAATATGCAACAAAAGCTTGTACATTTCTTAGCCAAGACCAAATATTGATAAGTGAGTTTTTAGGATGTCATGTTTGGTAGAGTGATTTCAAGAAGTAAGTCTGTCTTCTCAACATGAGACAAAGTGTTGCAGTCACTCATGTATGGGTAGGGGATGAGCAAATATTAAAATCCTTTATCTGAAAAAAAATAATTCTCTTTATATATTTAAACTTACTCATATATTGGATCAGTCATTTATTAATTGGAATTCATATGCAACTTGTACACATGATGTTTAAGTAGCTTTGTCCTTCTCAACACAAGAATTTATGAAGGGCAGACAAACATCCATATACTCTCAATTTGCTAGTGTATATTTTATATTATTATTTCTTGGTTACAAAATACTTTGGAGTTAAATGTTTGTCATATTTCCTCACATCTCTGTGTAATGGAATGATGTTTCCTATTCAAATTAGATATATTTGATTATTCAGTTAATGAGTTGTATACTTTTCTAGAAAATCTGCAGTTGAATTAATCACAGAAATTTAAAAAAAATAAGTAAACCATTCACTCTTCTTTAGTGGCCTTGGATATACTTGTCCCTTCTTATAGAATAAAACAATGAATAGACCATGGGGTATTACATTTCAACATCAACTGATTTCTTCTTATTGGGATTGTTTCCACCAACAAGAATTGGCCTGTTCCTCTTCACTTTAATCATTTACATTTTCCTAATGGCTCTGATTGGAAACTTCTCCATGCTCTTCCTCATTCTCTTGGACATCCATCTCTATACTCCATGTATTTCTTACTTACACCATGTATTTCTTACTTACTCAGCTCTCACTGGTTGCATCTCCACCATTGTTCCCAAAATGCCTTCCAGTAATCTGTTTGGAAACAAGTCTATCTCCTTTGTTGGGTGTGGGGTTGAGAATTTCTTCTTCTTGACTTTAGCATTTGCTGAAGCTCTGCTCTTGATATAAATGGCCTATGATCATTTTGTGATTATTTCCTTTCCTTGACACTATTGTATTTGCATGACCAAAAGAATGTGTGTTCTGATGATCACAGAATCTTGGATATTGCGCTCTATAAAAAACTGTGTGCACATTGCATATGTACTCCATTTCCCTTATTGACAGTCCAGGGACATCAATCATTTCTTCTATGACATACCAGCCATGATAACTCTGGCATTCATGGAAACCTCAGTATCAATACACATTTTTTGTGAGTATATCCTCTTCCCCATGTTTCCTTTCCTTGTTATATCATGTGTCTATGGCTGGATTCACCTTGATTTCCCTGCATGCATCAGTGGAAGGGAAGTATAAGGTATGAGAGACATATTGTACTTACTTCACAGTTGTGACTTTCTACTATGGGCCATTTGCCTACCATTATCTACTCCTGAGATAATTCCTATTGCTAACAGAACAAAAGGTTTTGATTGTCACCTACACCTTTCTTATCCCCATGCTTTACCCAGTTATTTCAGCCTGAGAAACAAGGGCTGATAAGGAGTCTGATAACAGTGGCTAAGAGAAACTGTTCTGTTAAGAGGTGGACAAATTTTCTCTATTAGTCCACAAAGTGCAAGTGCATGAAATTTAGCCATGTTTAAAAATTAAGAAAAATTCTATTTGATGTTTAAGGCCAGAGAAAATTAATTTAAATGATTTCAAAATAAAGTTTGAGTAAGTCAATAATACATTCTTGTGTCATAATTTTTGTTTGCTTTGTACTTATTTTCCCTTCAATAGAAAAATCATCTATGTTTCACTAACTTGTGGGAAATAGGAATGTTTTAGTAACGTGTATAAATGAAAATAGAGGCTGCTTAAATTGGAATTATCAGTCAGGATAACAGCTCTACTATCTGCAGTTTATCTCTCATTATCTTTAAATTTGGGTAGCAAAATAATAATACTGAAAAGAAAAGGCAATTTTAAATACTTATGCACCTAACCACAGTACCCCAAAATACATGAGACAAAGACTGGAAAAATTATGAGGAGGAATATACACTTCCACAATCACAGTAGATGACTTCAATACACCACTCTCAGAAATAGACAGAACATCTCAATAAAGAACAATAGACCTTGAATAATACATTAGAGGAACTAGACATGGTGGGTATATACAGAACTTTGCACTCCAAAATAGCAAGATTTACATCCTTCTTGAGTGCTTATGGATCTTTCTGCATTATATTCCAAATACTGGTTAATATTACAAATCTCAACAAATTTAGTAAGAATGAATTTATACAAAGCAATATTTCTGTCCATAATGCAATGAAGCTGGAAATCAATAATGGATAGAGAACTGAAAAGTTCATAAATACATAGCATTTGAAAAACACACTCAAATAATCAGTGGGTCAAAGAAAAAACTGCAGGATAAATCAGCAAATATCTTGAAGTCAATGAAAATGAGAACACAACATATCAAAACTTATGGGATTTAATGATATCAGTGCTGAGAGGAAAATTTCTAGCCCTACATGCCTACCTTAAAAACAAAGAGTTAAATCAAAGACCTAACTACACATATGGAAGAATTAGATAAAGAAAAGAAACTAATCCCAAAGGAAACAGAAAGGAAGAAAGAATAAAGAATAGAGCAGAATTAAATGAAATTGAATACAAATAATAGAATTAATAAAACCAAAAGCTGTTTTTTGAGAAGTATAATAAAATTGACAATCCCTTAACTACACTAACAAAGAAGAAAAAATGATGATGCATATAAATAAAATAAAAAATGAGAAAATAGACAATACCACTGACCTCACAGAAATCAAGGTAATGAAAGGAGGCTACTATGAAAGACAGTATGCCAACAAGTAGAACAACCTACATGAAATGAATGAATTTCGAGGGACACGTGAGCAACCTACACTATTGGAAGAAGAAATAGAAGACTTCAACAATCACAAGTAAAGAGATTTAATCAGTCTTCAAAAACCTTCCAACAAGGCAGGCTACATGGTGATTATCTGATGAGCACCAGCAGCTTGGAAGATCCCTAAGGGCCTAAGAGGGAAGGCTGTATATCAAGGGTTCTTTTTTGTTGTTGATATTTTGTTTATTGTTTTTCGTATTTTACTCTGATTTGTTTCCTTTTTTCTTTTCCTTATCATTTCTACCTACTTTATTCATTTTCTTTCCTTCATTTTTCCCTCTCCTATTTTCTGCTGCTTTTCTTTCATTCCACCTCTTATTGTTGGGTCTTCCTTTTTTCTTTTCTCTCTCTTTTTTTCTTTTCTTCTCTTCTCACCAATCCAGACTTTTAATTCATTCCATTTTTTCTCTATTTTGTTTCTTGTTTCATTTGTTCTATTCCACCTTTTTTATTCTTACTCATCTTGCTTATTTTCCTAGCTCTTGTACAGTTTCCCTTCTGCCTTTTATTAATATTATTAATATGTTTTCTTTTCTTGTCATTTTCTTTTTCTCTGGTCTTAATATTTTTTTAAAGGGAACACAGACAACTGCAAGGATATAGAATAAGTTGATCCAATGGTCAAAAGGGAAACTTACCACACACATACACAAAACAACAAAACAAAACCTTAGAGTAGACAGAGAAGCTAACCAACCAAGTAAGTCCATCAAGGTAAACAGATGCCTAGACACCAAAAAAAAAAAAAAATTACAAACCATTCTAAGAAACAGGAAGACATTGCCCAGACTGAAAAACAAACTAAAAAATAGGAGGAGATGCAGAATGTGGAATGACTAATAAAGGATTTCCAAACAAATATCATGAAACAACTTAATGAAGTGAAGGAAGAGATAAATAGATGTAGGCCATTTTACATCAGCATATACCACGCAGAACTGTGTGGGAGAGAGGGTGGTCTATGATGTGAAATG
>JAQZBX010062752.1:0-16830 GCA_029593785.1 Cabassous unicinctus
ATCCGCCCCCTTGCTGCTTGTGTTTGCTGTGTCCATTTGCTGTGTGTTTTCTCCGTGTCTGCTTATCTCCCCCTTGCTGTGAGGTCTTGCCACATCAGCCCACCGTGCCACGCGGGCCGGCCTGCCCTCACAAGGAGGCCCCGGGAAGTGAACCCGGGGCCTTCCATATGGTAAACGGGAGCTCTATCGATTGAGCCACACCCGCTTCCCAAAGTATACTTTTCAACAGAGTTGAACCCTACTGTTCAATGAAGTTTGGCATGCTGCTTTTTCCACTTAACATTTTATTGTCAAATATTTCCCATGTAACTAAATATTCTTTAAAAAGCAAGCTTTTTAATGGCTGCATAATATATCTTCAAGTGGATGTACAATACTTTATGTAGCCATTCTTCAAATATCGGACATGTAGGCTATTCCAATTGTTCATTATTATGAATAGCATTGTAGAATATAATATTGAAACATAAATCTCTGGCTGCATCTTTGATTATTTCCTTAGGATACATTTCTCAAAGTGTAATTACTAGATCAAAGAGCATGAATATTTTAAAGTTCTTGACACATATTGACAGACTGCCCCACAGAATGGTTATACCAGTCCACCAGTGGTGGAGAGTGCCCATATCCCAATCCTGCGTGTTCTCTTCTTGTTTACGTGTGGTGGTGGTGGTGGTGGTGGTGGGTGTGTTCCTTGTTGCGTTTTTGGTAGACTGAAATGGCTACTTGGTTTCTGTTTTGATTTTCTTTCCTTATTAGTGAAATTATTTTGTTTTCATGTGCTTATTGGACATGTTAATTTGCTTTTCCGAATTTTGTAGTTACTTAAAATCTAAATTACTCCTTACTTGCAGTTTTTAAATTTTCTTTGGGAGATAAGAACTTTTAAAACCTTAAGAGAGTGTCATTTATTTTAAGTCATAAAAATTTGGGAAAAACAAATTTTCCCTTCATGTTCATCTTTCCAAAGCATGCATATAGCTGTTCTAGACAAAAATCTGTGTCGATTTCCAAAAATTGCTCTAGAAAGTTTCAGACAATATTTGAGTCTTAACTGATGTGTTTCCTTATAAACTAGGAATTAGGGGAAGAAGGGGAATGGGGAGTTACTGCTTAATGGGTATGAAGTCTCCTTTGGGGGTGATAAAAATGTTTTGGAACTAGATACAACATTGTGAATGTACTAAATACCCCTGATGGTACACTTTAAAATAGCTAATTTTATCTATGAATTTTATCTCGATAAAAATTATGCATGTCAAATGCTTAATAGTTAGCTGTTCAGTACATGAAAAAGTTATGCTATTAAAGTTCTTTTTTCAGACTTTAAAGATATATTTGATTATTTTTTACCATATCTTTGAGTCATAAAATGCTGGAAGTCTTGCAATTTCAGGAACTGTGGTCTATCTAAAGTAATTTTTGCACGAAGGCAATGGAACTTGAAATAAGAAAGAAATCATTAACGAAAGTGAGGGTCAGCGTGGATGAAGTGGGAAGTCTGTTTATCTTCACGCTGTCAAAAATGTCTTCTTTTGCCACTGGTCTCATCCTGGGGCTGTTCCTGAGCAGGAGTGACCAGGGTTGGCAGAGTGTGCTGTGTTTTATGTAACGTGGACAAATGGCCTGCAGTTCTGAGCCTATTAGGATGAGGCCATTTTAACATGTGTTTGTTAATCCTTATATTGAAATTCTAATCTCTAGCTGTTATAAGCATTAAGCCGTTATTTCTCTTCTGGTAAGAAATTTGCCCAAATATTCCCTTCACCTCATAGTATTAGGTGTTACTTTGAGTTTTAGCCGTTGTTTGTTTACCCTGTTATTTCATAAATAACTATTTCCCATATAAGAAGACTATAGATTATTTTTACATAAAAATAGTCCTGCAGATCCTCAAATCCAAATGCCTTCCAGGACCTACGGGAAGTTCCTAGTGGTAAGGCAATAGGAATGATGTGGACTATGCAAACTAGAGCAGGGGTTTGTAACAAGGGGTCCGTGAGCTTGAATTGAAACTCAGAAAAACATTATTCTTGTGGGGACGTGTTGGTGCTGGTGTGATATATTAAATAATGCACAGTATAGTGTGACTTAGTAAGGGGTCTGTGGTTTTCACCTGACTGGCAAAGGGGTCCATGGAACAAAAAAATGTTAAGAACCCCTGAATTAAAGTATAAGCCCCAGCTAAATGCATCAGTTCAAAAGTTTGTTTTGTAGGTTATGACAAAATATATAATAGCTTGAACACTGTGGGCCACATTTGACCAGCAGGCATCCCATATACAATCTGATTTAATCTAATCCTATTTTTAAAAAATTATTGACCTTCCTAGTGAAGTTAGTATGAACTAGGATTACAGACCAAGTTTTCTGATATCCAATTAATTGATTAAGTATCTCTTGAATGCTCACTTTTACCAGACATTTTCATGCATTTATTTAATTTATTATGTGTATGTCATCTATTTACAAAAGCAGATTTGAGGCTAAGGACAATAAATATACACATAAATGTGTTCATAGGGAGGGTAAAGAAAGATGAAAAAAAGTTAAAAAAACCACATGGAAAAAAAGGGATACAATTTTAGAAGAAGCCTGAGATAAAACATGGCAGCCAAAATTTTTAAAAGGTAAACAAATGGAATATAAGATTCTAGAAATATCCTGCCTTAACTTTTGATGACTTGCATTGGTTGACAGATATCCTTGGAAATAGTCCAAGGCAAGGATGTAGTTGTAAACTGAGTGAAAATCCGAAAGTTAGGGAACGCTTCTCTGAGGAAGTGGCATTTAAACTAAGATTGAAGAAGAAATAGAACTTTACAAAACATACATAGGTGAGTGTGTGCACGTGCATGCGAGAGTGTGTGTGTAAGAATGTTCCTAGAGGGAAGCAGATGTGGCTCAGCCACTTGGGCATCTGCCTACCACATGGGAGGTCCCAGGTTCGGGTCCTGGTGCCTCCTAGAGAAGGCAAACAGACAATGAGCAGACAGATGAGCAAGCCATCTGGGGGAAGGGAGGATAAATAAAGAAAAATAAAGTAATTAAAAATAAATCTTAAAAAAAAAAAAAAAAGACTATTCCTAGTAAAGAAAAGAGCAAGTACCTAGGTTCCTGGAGAACCTAGAAGGGAAGAGGTCAGTGTGGCTGGAACAGAGAGAGTAAGGGGATGCCTTGTTTCACATGAGGCTGAACAGTAAGCAGGGGTTTATAGGTCACTACTCAGGATTTTGTCCTATATCCAAAAAATAAGGAGAATCTAACAAAGTTTTAAGCTGGAGATGAGGGTAGAAAAGGAGGGTTGCATTATCACATCTACCCTTTGAAAAAAGCACTCTGGCTACTGTGTGGAGAGGCAAACTAGAGTGGATGCTCAAAGAGCAGGTAAAAGGCTACTGATGCGATTCATGAGCGATGATGGAAGCTTTGAATAGGAAGGAATTGGGGGATGAGCAGATTTGAGACGTGGGCAGACGATATATATGTAAGGGGCAAAATTGTCAGTACTTGGAAATGGATATGGGCCAGGGGGTGGAGGTGCGGAAAGGGAAAGAGACGTTAAAGATGCCTCCAGTACACTTGGATTTTTCTCCTTTTGGATGGCTGTGCCATTTGGAGAGGTGGAGACACTGTGAAAGGATCATATTGGGGGTGGGAGAGTGGGGGTGCTTTCATATTCCATAATGTCAGGGGCATGATGTCATTCCTTGAGTCTCTCAGCTCCAGAACAGTGTCTGGCACATAATAGGTAATCAGTAAATGTTTTTGTTACATAAATGAATCATGCATTCAGTCTTGGGTATGTTGAGTGTGAGTGCCTTTGAGATAGTCAAGTGATGATGTCGAGTAGGTGTCTGGACTTATGGAGCTGGAGCTTAGAAGAGGGAAACTTTGGGTCCATTTTCATATAGATGGTAAAATGCTGAGATTGCCTGGGGATAAGAAATAGAATAAAAGGTGGAGAAGGCCTAGGACAGTGCCTTAAAGAATGCTGGCCTTTAGAGGTTGGGTAGGGGCCAGCCAAAAAAGAATAAGAAGGCATTTCCAGTTATGTAGGAGGAAAACAAAATCAAAGGCTTACAGAGGCTAAGGGAAGAGAGTATAGAATGGTACAGAGGGATCAAGTGAGATGTCTATAAATGCCATTGGATTTAGCAACATGGAGGTTAGTGACGTTAGTGAGAGCTGTTCCAGTGGAATGTTTCAGTGGAAGCTAGATTGGAGCTGGCTGAGGAGCAAATGTGAGGTGAGGAAAGAGAGGGCATTAGAGCACGATTATAGAAGAGCTAAAAACACAGGAAATCCAGGAAACTGAAATGTACTTTAATATAAATACTTGAGGTGCAGAGAAACTTCATTCACTTGCTCATCAAATATTTACTGAGCACCTTTTTGTGCCAGGTATTATGCTAGAGAAGTCTATGAGTCATGCACATAGCTTTTCTGTTCTTGTGTGGTCACTGTGATTGGAGATGTCTATACCTCTGCACTTCAGTTGCAAGTTTTGATATGTTAAAGTGTTAGGTAAGTCCATAGGTTAAAAGGATGTTCTGTGTGGGATCCCATGGGAAGTGAAGACTCCCTTCATTGCCATGCTGAAGTCTCTTTATGCCTCTGGATTACTGGGGGTTCCAAGTTGGTGAGGTGCCCTCTTCTGCTGCTGCCAGCCATTCTGACTCCAGAACCAGTGAAGAGGTGCTGCCTCCACCACCAGGAATGGAATAAGAGGAGCACCTGTGTGCTTCTGGGCAGCATGGTTGCCTAGCAACAGGAGGAGATGCTGATGTCCATCCTGTGGGAACAACATATACTTCAAGGTGCTTGGTGGTAACAGTGATTGCATGGGCCCTCTGTGTCAGTTTTGGAGGCTGTGGTTCTGAGGCTGAGAAGGTGGACTGTTCTTTGGAAGCTGAATTTGGAAGAGAGAAGGGTGGTTATAGGATATAATCATCTGGCTACATAGATAAGTATTGAAAAACAGGATTTTGGTTTCTGGCTATGGCTTAAGCCACCAGAATAAGGGGCTCCTGGCAAAAGATAAGGTATATCTCCTGAAGACACAAAATAATGTGTCTGGCAAGCATATGATTCTCACTGAATTTGTGGAAGTGGGAGACAATTGCCCAGATAAATCTAAAAAGTTAAAAAAGACTAAACATTTTACAGAGGATGCCAAGTGTGAAGTAGAAAGAACCGCAGTGGAAAAGGTACATGGAACGAATATGACGTTTTAACACAAGACAGTAATTTGTTTATCTCGTCGCTATTATTGAGATTTGGAAATGTCATGCAAGGTGGGTTCCTTTGTGGTTACCAGTTGTCTTGGGAGGGCTTGTGCCTAATTCCATAATGCCACAGTGCAGATCAATAAATAGGCTTTATTGGGGAAACTTAAAGTACAAGGAGAGCAAAAATGAAAGGTTTCCTCTGTCTCCCATCATGCCATGGAGAGATGGGTAGGGGGCAGAATGCCTTAGCGGGGATCTGCATTTCAACGGAGAGACACCAACGTGCCCCCATTGTTCTCTCTTTTTATAGAGAAAGAGAGAAAGCAGTCCTGTCAGTGGGGGATAATCAGTCCACCTGGAGCCAGGCAGTTGGAAACCAGAGTTATCTGGAAAGTCACCTGTCCAGACTCTGGAAACCTTGGGACCCATGGAGTGTTGCGCCCCCCACTGAAAGGGGAGGAAGCCACTCCCCCCCATTCTATGGGAAGCTGAGTGTGTGTGCACCCCCTTGTTCTGAAAGAAGGCGCACCAATCTCCAGCTAGCTCGTTGTCCAGGCAACCTAGACTTTTAGACAAATATGCTCATTGTTCCACAGGTAGAATAGAATACATGGTTTGAATACTTGGCATAGAAGGGGTGTATTTTGTTCAAAAAGGAACAGATACTGTAACAGATAGTTAAGTGCTCTCTCATATCCAATAGGTTCACCAATGCTGATTGTTAAATTTTCAGGAAATTTGTGAGCCAGTTGTTAATCACAGTCATTATTAAAAATTAAATCATGTAAACTTACAAGTAAATTATATTAAAAACAAGGGTAAGACGTACTCAAATCATCAATTCCTAATTGTTTTACTACATTTTTCAATTGTTTATGTCTTTTGTATCTGTATGGTATAAATACTTTATGTTGGAATAATGGTATGCTACTCTGATTCTCTTCCCAAGTCACTATTCAGTGAAATAGTTAGTAGTATCTTGAAATTGTCCATGGTGGGAGTTTGTAATATTTATAAAACACTACAAACCAGGGCCTTTATGCTCAGAGCCCCCCCCCTTTTTTTTTCATATTTACCAGCACACCACTGCCCATATCCTTTGAACTTTGTCACTTCATTGTGTTCCTGCTGCTCTCATCTACCAAAATCTGCATCTCTGTGTTCTGTGTTAGAGGAATTTTCTGGAAGATCACTCTGCTCCTTCCCATGGGCACTGCAGGCCAGAAGTGTTGGAGAATTAACTATCCCCAGGACTGGCCCTCACCAGTGAATGATGATAATCTGTGTATAAATACCTCTCTTGATTCTCATGTGGGATAATTTTTTTAAACAAATAAATTTATTGATACATATTAATAAAGCATAAGCCCATCCAAAATGTACAATTTGGTATAATTGCATAGTTGTGCATTCATCACTTCATTCATTATTAGAGCATTTTCATTATTCCAATAATAATAATAATAATAAAAAACAAAAACTCATCACCTTTCAATTTCTCTGTGCTTCCTCCCTGTTGTACATAGCTGCTATTGTTTCTGTTTCTCTAGTTTATTTGTATTCATACTTTGTAAAAACAGTCTTATGTATGCAATATTACCCATATTCGTATTTCACAGGTAGTTTCACTGTTATACAGTCCCGTGTTACATTTTTTAGTTTTCCTTCTAATAATATACCTGACCTTAGACTTCCCCTTTCAGCCACTGTCATACCCATATAATAGCTCTGCTAGTTACAAACACTGTGATGTACTTTCAACATTTCTATTCATTTCCAAAGATTTACAAACAACATTTTTTACAAATTCTGCACAGCTTAACCCTAGCTTTCCATTCTCTAACCTCATTCTATTTTCTGGTGACCTGTATTCTAATTATTAATTCCATAAATTAACTCAATATATTTAGTTCATAATGGCACAATCATAAAGTATTTGTCCTTTTATCTGGCTTGCTTCACTCAACATAATGTCCTCCAGGTTCATCCATGCTTTCATATGCTTCACGACTTCATTTCTTCTTACATTTGCATAATATTACATCGTGGGTATACACCACAGTTTGTCTATCCATTCATCGATTGATGGACACCTGGGTTGTTTCCATATTTTAGCAATTGTGAATAATGCCGCTGTGAACATCGGTGTGCAGTTGTCTATTCATGTCACTGCTCTCAGTTCTTCTGGGTATATACCTAGATTGCCGGGTCCCATGGCAAGTCTATATTTAACTTCCTTAGGAACTTGCCAAACAGTCCTCCAGAGTGGCTGTACCACTCTATGTTCCCAACAACAGTGAATAAGCATTCCTGTCTCTCTATATCCTCTCCATCATGGGGATAATTTGAGGCAAGTGTTTTATACCATGTCCCAAAGTTTTCCCACAGGATTAAGCTTCAGTTGCCCATTATGGTAGCTGAATTCACATAGTGCCCTTTGCTGACTGCCTTCCCTTTATCACTTCTTTCAGTTCTGTGCTGGTATTTCCACTACCTTGCCTCAGGGTCTGCTTCTGAGGGAACCCACATTAACAGGGTTGTATAGAAGAGGAGTGCTGTAGGAGAGGTAGAAGCATACTGGAGAACTTTTGTGTCGGATTAAGAGAAGGGTCAGAAGTATGATATACTGTGAGAATCAACAATAAACTGTGCAGCCAGATGGCAGACATGGATGATGACTTTCTAGTAGCTATCCCAAAATTGGCACAAATGCAAGACCGAATAGTCATGAGGAACTTCCACTGTACTTACCTAATTCTAATTCTTCTAAAAGCGGAGTATACCCACCTATAAAACACTTGCTGATAACCTGTTAGAGATGTGTTCAGTGGTATGGGAATGCAATGATGAATAAAGCATTGCCACTGTTTCCAAAGCATTTATAACTTATCGAGGGATACCAGATATATACACAGAAATATTTCAAGGTAGAATGTGTTAAGTTTCATGCAGCCAAGAGTGATTATAGCTCTTGAGAGAAAGAATGGTTGAATGAAAGCATCCTAGAGGAGGTGACGTTTAGATTAGACCTTGAGAAATAGGAAGGACTTAAAACAGAAAGAGATGGAGAGGGAAGGAGTTCTGGGTGGAGAGAATAGTGAGAACAAAGACCTGGAGGTGGGGAAGTGGTGAGACAATCCTCGTATTCATTTTCAGGGAAATACAGAGGTATATGGGAGCACAGACTCAGAGGAAAGCCCAGAAAAGCAAGTAGGGGCAGATTGTGGAGGCTTCATTGGAATTCTGTTAAATTACTGGTTTGTCTTCTAATATATTAAGTGTTCAGGATGCAGAGAAACTCCCCTGGCCAGAGATTCCAAAAGTATTTATAAGACACAGGAAGGATGGAGCTCTCCAAACAGTGACTTCTAATTATAAATGTTAACTTGTTATAATATGGCATAAAGGGGATAGTCCTCAGAAGCCTGGATTTCAGAAGGCGTTTGAAACAGGTGGAAAGAGAGAGAGACACATGTAACTAAGAGGCACAATCTGAAGACACTTTGGGGAAGTAATGAACTGAAGCTAGGAGGAAAGCTATGTGTGATAGAAGGTGGTGTTTGGCATGAGGAGGACAAGGAATAGAGTATTCAACTTGTGGTGGATGATATGATGTTGAAGGACGGTGGGGAAGCCAAACTGTTCAAGTTCTCTTTTCACCTTCTCCACCAAGAAGTGAAAAGGGCAGAACACAAGTACCCTTAGAGAAGAGTTGAAGATCAAGGTAGTTAGAGATAGTAATATGACCTAGACACTGGAATTGAGCTCACTTCTCTTATATTGATACACTGTTACTGAAAGACTGCTCATGTAGTCGCTGAGTCATTATTTCTTTGTTTCATGGACAACAGAAGTACTAGGAGTTCTTCTGATGAAAAAGAATCGAGAAGCCTTAGGCCATTTAAGTTGATGTTGATTCATTTGTAGATTCTAGAAATTCTGATGGCCTAACAGCAATCAAAAAGAGAGGGGCACATGGGGCATCCAGCAAGGGTTCCCCACTACAAGATATGTTAATTTAAACTCACCCCCTCACCCCTACCTTTATTTATTTATTTTTTGGTAGTGAATTCACAACATGTTTAACACTGGCTAGGGTTCTTTAAAGGTACACTTGCCAAAATTAGGAAATATTTAGCTTCTTTTCCTTGTTATTAATTCACAGTCAGGACATATGGTGGTCTTCGTTTGCCAAGAACGTCCCCACAGGGCTCTGACATTGCTCCTTAGTGCTCACCCCAAATCCACTCCACCCTTGGCTGCTTATCCTCCTTCTGGATTTGTTTTAGTCCTCATCAGCGAGAGAATATTTGCTGGCACACGTGAAGTCTTTTAAGAACAGGTGTCCCATTATATCCTCATCTTGTTAAACATCATTTGCACTAGGAGGAAACTGCAGTATAATAAAAGGCAAAGTGGGTTTTTACTGTAGTGGAATTCATAATGTAGTCTCAATTCAATTCAATTATAGTGTTTAGTCCCATGGATAGCCTTCACTGGAAATTCTATTTCCCATGAGGTATAAATCTGGAGCTTTTCATAGTACGGTAATTGGTCTATCCCAGAACCACCTACACAAAATTACCTGGATGGATGCTTGTTGAAATGCTGATACCTGGGCATTTTCCCAGTCTCACAGGCTCAGAATCCCTGGGGGAGCTAGAAATTTGAATTTTAACAAGCTTCTCAGGTGATTGGAAGTTTTAGTTATAAAAATAAAATGACTGTTAGGAGAATTTAGTTTGGCTAATTGTTCTACCAAATCCTCATCATTTGACTGAGAAGTCATAATTATATTTAGTCAAGTTAGCATCAGTAGAGTGAGCCCATCTGTATCTATATATGTATCTATATATGTCTGCCTTTTATCAACTCCAGTTTTTTATGACAGGTCCTCAAGAATTTAGATCAATATTCTCAAAAAAGTGAATCTACGAGTCAAAAGCAAGTGTGCGCTAAGACTAGATTAAGATTAGTTTAGAAATCCTGTAGCAGAAAATAAGGAATACCACAGCTGCAAAGCATATTTAGTCCTTTGCAAACTCCTTTTTCCAAACAATCTTTAGATAACTAGTCATTTAACTTTTCCCTATTCTTCTAGGCTTCAAGGCATTTCTGTTAATTATTCACACCTGGACTTTTTCTTTATGCTTATCCTTGGAAAAATTGTCTCATGGTTGTATTGAAAAGTGTAGATTTATACTAAACTGCAAGAGATTTTATTTTAGGACTCATCGTACTAATTGCCATGTTGTAAAATATAAAGTATGACATTTTCCACTTGCCGGAAGAAATAGTACATAAAATTACAATTTAATGCTATACAGATAAGTTGTGCATCTATTCTTTCTTGTATAATTTACCAAATAATCATCAGATGCCATCTATCAATGTAAATGGCATTTAAGCTATAGTCTCATTTAGTGATTATTTTAATCTAAAAATTTTAGAAAAGCATTTAATTATAGCTTATTAGAAGAGCAACTAGCTGTATTAGTACTTGAAAATTTTACTGTCACATCATTTAGTTAACATTATTCTGTGAATTTCAATGTTAGCATTAGCACTTTCGGGTTTTATGAATTGGATTTTGCATGATGGAATAGAGATTGTTCTGAAAATGGACAGGAACAATTATTCAAATGTTCTTTTTGTAAATAAACAGATGGCTCGCCGTATACCCCCAGTATCAAGTAGTAGTATTTTATAAATATTTGGTTAATGAATGAATGTGTTAAGTGCAGCTACACACACACACATGCATGCGCACAAACAACTAGGACTGACCATAAAACAAATGAAAAAGTTTTTTCTTTGTCTTATAGTCATAGAGCTTTATGATTAGTTTAATCGTATGTATGCCATTTGTGTAATATACTGAGAATGTAGTTAAATGAATTATTTGATTTTAGGAGAGTTGCTTATAATTAAAGTGTATTGAAATGAACATTTGGAAGAATCAAATGAGAACACTATGGAAAACCATTTTTTTTAAAAAATTGTAATATTTTACAACTACATTCAGTTTATATTTATTAGGAATTCTATCAATTCTTAATGTTGATTTAGTCACTTTACAAACATGATAGCATTGCTATATAATTCTAAATATAGAGATATATAATACACCCGTGAGTCCTGGCAGTGTCACCCTTGGCATGTTCTTGAACGAGGACACAGTTGTTTCTAATATGGAAATATTTTGAAAATTTGTATAGTATATTATTGATGTTGAACTAGAGACAAAAGCCTGTTTTGAACACCTTGGGGGCACTAAGAAGTTATCCTGTGATTTGTTATATGAGTTCAAATTTTCTTTAGTTAATCTCAGTAAAAAACATATTTTAGGGAGATTGAGGAATGCGTCATGTTAAAAAAAAGTCACTGTAAAAGAAAACAATTACAAGTTTTTCTAATTGTATAAGAGCGTTGAACACCTGATTATATTGGGAAAAAACTCACACATATATTTATTCTCTGGGCATCTGTGCTTTTATTGTAACATATTTACCTATATATGTGCTAATGAGAATTGCTAGGCTTATTTTTCTCAGCCTGAGAAATCTTATCCATGCCTCAAAGGAAAAAAAAAACAAAAACTTAGACCTTCTTTAAAAGGTTGGAGGGTAATAAATCTCCCCAAATGCTTTCTTTTAAGGTTGATCTTGCCTTAAATTTTAAAAAGTTATGTTGAGTTATAGATAGGTACTCTTTCTTTAAAAAAGAAATAACAGAAGGATAAAAATTGCTGAAAACCTGAACACTACGTTCCTATTCACATCACTTTAATAATTTATCAAGTACAGAGCCACCAATATGAAATTTTCATGTATGAGTATCATCCAGCCTCATATAAAAGTCACATGAAGAATAAGGTCAGACTTAAATCACAAATACCAGTACTTTTGCCACAGTTCTCTGAATTACAATAATCATAAAATTATTAATTATAATTTATAAAAAAAAACTAAAGAGTTTTGGTTCTTAAAACAATTTTATCATTGTAGAATTTTTAAATTCAGAATTAGATTGTGAAACTAAAAACCAGATGATAAAAATATATCCTGCTTTTAACTGCAGCTGGGATTAGGAATAGGGTAGAATGTTGTAAAATTATATTTTTCTTCTTTATGTTCAAGATCACTGGTTAAAGAATTTGTGTTTAGGATAGATTGGACAATCTTAAGAAACTTTCAAAAATATCATTCAGTATCTCACTTCAGGTGCTTTGTTCTGACATAGGTTACCACGTCTATGGAAGGGACTGCACCTGAATAAGCTATGTGAGATTTTACCCCAAAGGTTATGTTTTCAGAAATTCTGAGTGTGTGTGTGTGAGAGAGAGTGTGTGTTTCCTGAAGCAAAAAGAACAGAGAAAGTCAATATGGCAGGATGGAGAAACAGATTTACTTTAAATTCACTGAACACTGTCATTTAAAGTTACTTTCAAAGGGCTTAATTTTAAAATAAATTCAGAAACACATTTGACTGCACCCATTTTATCTCCAAAGAAGAATTTAAAGGAGGAAGAAAATCTCAGCGGATCTCACTTTATTGCTGGTGGTGCCGGCAGATAAGACTTAGAGACAACGTGTGGTTCATCTGAATCTCTGATCTGTAATAAATATGTCAGAATAGGGTCCCACAGAGATGCTGGATCCCTCATCCAGCTAGCAAAGAGCGTTTTCCAGACCCTAGAAAATGTTTAGTGCATCACTAAATTTTGCATTTAATAGGGCCTGCTGCATTTGTCACAAAGCCTGGATCATGTTTGGCTTTCTTTTCCTTTTTTCAGGAGGAGCTGCAGGTAGAGACAAAGGTGGTACAGTGTTTGTCAGGGTATTTTCCCCCTGCTTCTAGAGGTGGGCTGATCCAAGGCTCCCTGACCTTATTGTCACATTTGATCTTCAGCCTTGTCTTCCATCACACTGCACTTAGTCCTCGCTGGAGGCCATTCCTTCTGCTTCCTTTGTCCCCCAAAGAATAGCATAGATCCATGTAAAATGAAAAAGAATAATAATGGCAACAATACAGGGCTGTGGTAATGGCTGGCACAGCAGACAGGTTAAGTACATTCTGTAGAGCAGCCTGCTGGGCAGACTCCCAGGAGGCTACACCCATGTACCTGGAACTTGAGAGGGGCCCTTCACTGGGTCCCGCAGCCTTCCAAGAGGAGATGCAGGCTCCTGTTTTTAACACAGTCCATCCAAGTTATGGACCATGGCTTCCATTTCTTAGAGCCACCTTTTACATGCCAGTTAAGGTACGTTTCTTAACCTCCTTTTGTTCCCCCTTTCTCACAGGTAAAAAGGGTATAAAAGAATAGTACTTACCTTATAAGGATGTTGAAAGGATTAAATAAGTGAATACCTTTAAAAGACTTAAAACAGTGCCTGACACATGGTGTTCAAATACTGTTTAGCTGTGATTATGAGGAGGACGATGAAGATGATGGTGGTGGTGGTATTGGTGGAAGTGTCACTTAACCTGAGGATAAAGAGCTTTTAGAGATGATCTAGGTCAGCCACCTGAAAAAGACTTATGGAAACTGGAAAGGGCGAGTGAAGCACATTTAGCAATGCTTTTGTAGAGACTGACAGGAGGCTACACCAGGTGGACGGCCATCTTTCCAGATCATGCTATTATCAGTAAACTAATCATACTATTAGTTGCTGAAATAAATAGATAAGGCATGATTGATCTCTCTCTACCCCTCACCTGACTGGTATCCATTTGTTCTTGGTCTGTTCATTGAAGATCCCTGTGTTCAGTTCAGTACTATAGAGTCATGTCCTACCTCAATGATTTTGGACCTTCATTCATTTCTTTTACATATTTACTGGGATGATTTTCTTCTTTGCTGCTGATGGTTTGGGAATGTTATTATCAAAATGGCTGACTTAATATTTGAAAAACGCATGAAACCATGTCATAATGGAATTAATGTATGCAATGAGAAGTAGTTCAGGGTCATGTTCTTATAGAGGTTTTTGAATGTAAATTATAATGGATTTTTAGATATTTTCTATTTGGCACCCAGAGCCAGTGGCACTTTAACTAAAGTGGCTGAACACACTGTGTTGATGAAATTTTTGCAGCAAATAAACTCAGTTTATTTCATTTTCAGAGTAGTATGTTTGTTCTTCGGGCTATTTAATCTGTTCTGTATTCAAAAGGCAAACAAGATTTGTTCATAAGGCAAAATGCAGTAGCATTTTAAAATATTGAGAATATTAGAGTTCTGTGGGTGTTTTTCATTTTCAAAATATGTAAAATTAAGAAATGGGAACTCTGCAATCAGTGCATCATTACTAATATTTAAATGCTAATTTCAACATTTTTGCAATTTGCTGTCCTCTGATGTTTGCCATTTTGAAAAAAGATGGAAACATCGTTTCAAATATTATATGCTTCATTTCTGTACATATTAAAGATCTTTTGTGTAAAGTAGTAATGGAATATGCTTGAAGTGATCAAAATTTAATGGGCCATAGAGCATTTGTAGGCCAGAAGCTTTAGGATGAAATGCAAACAGCATTAAAGTCCAAATTTATCTTCTTCTAGACTTCCATCTTACAGTGATTTTCTGCAAGAATGGTATTAGGGTCTTGTTGGGAACATTTAATAGAAGCTATAATAGATAATAAGTAGCTCTGAAATTAGTCATTTTGAGACAGAGGTACTCTTTGAGTCACTGATAAGAATTGAATTGTGTCGCTACATCATGTTTTCATTCTGCTGTCACAACCCAGCAATCCATTTTCATAGACTCCCAGTGCTAAACTCATTGCCAATTTAACACAGATGTGGAGGAGATATGTCCAACCTCTTCAGCCTTTTGAGCCTCTTTTTTATTTGAGGAAATGGCAGAGTGACTTGAGAGAGAGGATAATGGTATAAGGTATCTTAGTGACAAAATTATCAGAAGGTTAATTCGGCATGCATATATTCATACATAAAGTACGCATGTCCAAAAGACATGTTGTAATGTTTAAATGTAAAATTCACATAGTAGGTGCTCAGTATATACATATTTCTTAGTTTTCAAAGTCTGAGTGTTATTATATAACTTCTAGTGCATTTTATTGTTTGGGTTAGTTTGTTCATCCTAAGTGCATTTATAATAAACTTCTTTACTGCCCCCTCCAACTTTTTGATATGAAAATTTTCTAAAATGTTGAAAGACCAGTACAGCAAACATCTGTATATGGACAACCTACACTCAGTAATTGTATATATTTTATAATAAACTTCTTTTAACGTGAATCGACATTTGCTAAATATTATCTGTTCCCCATATTAACATTAGTTAGAGTGTTTGGCTGATAAGTTTGGAAAAGACATGATGGATTTGCTAATTAACTGAGCTTAGTTAGATATCAATTAGCACATGAATTCCTAACAGTTATTTATCTAAAAGATAGTTCAAATATAAGCATTTTTTGCAATTTTTCCTATAATAATGTACCCAAATTTATAGCTCCTAACAATAGCTTTTATTTTATTTTTATTTTAGGAGGAACTGGGCCTTGAACCCAGAACCTTGTACATGGGAAGCAGGTGCTCAACCACTGAGCTTCACCTGCTCCCCATATAACTTTTATTTATGCAAAGGTAGTTTCATATGTAAATATTTTAAAACAAAACATTTAAAAATGACATTAGCTTTGGAATATTTTAAATGGTACAGTTTGGGACTATAAAATTCTGAATCAGAGTATCAGAAACTTACAAAATGATCTGTAGTTGGAATTAGAACTATGTATTTTACATTCTGCAAATGAGTATATCTATAGCTGTACACATATATATAAATTTCCTATAATTAATGTATTGTCTATTTAAAATAATAGAGAAATGATATCTTTGTTTTTAATCAGCTTCATAAATGGACCAAATATGTTGTAAGTTTCCCTTCTAGTTCATATACATATTAAAAGAATTTTATATTCAGAAATATGAGCTTCATTTTTTTTCTATCATGAGCCATAGTAGTACTGTATATAATGAACTTTTCCTTTAATTTTTCATAAATCACTCTTCTGCTTTCAAGACGATTACAACAATTGTCTGGATGGCAGTAGTTTGTGGATTTAAGGGATGAGCTAAGACTCGAGAAGCTCAAATAGTGCCCATAGGGTAGGTGAGTCCCAGAGAATTAGAGTAAAGCAAGTCAAGTCAGGGCACATGGGAAGGGTAAGAGCCTGTACAAGTGAGGGTCAGATGATGCTCAATAGAAAGAGATCTAGAAGATAATAAAGAACAAGGTAAGGGGAGAGACCCCAAATGAAAAATGAAATCTGTAGGGGCTGATGACAGAGAATGGTGGCTAACTCTGCCATCACTGAGCACAGGTAACCAAAGCGGCCTCAATACCTGAGACAACTCTTTGTTTGTTTGTTTGTTTTTTAGGAAACAAGTAGAAATGAGTGAAGGCATGTGAGGGAAAGGGAAAGAGGGGAGCAGACTTTGCATGCTTTCAGAGTCAAGGTGCCTTGGGCTAAAGTTTTCAGCAAGCTAGCTCAGATGCTCGTGTGTTCACTAGTGCTCCAGTCAATTAAAACATGTGGACTGGAGACAGTCCGAAATGTCCCACAAA
>JAQZBX010062753.1:0-16826 GCA_029593785.1 Cabassous unicinctus
AACCCTAACCCTAAACCTAACCCTAACCCTAACCCTTACCCTAACCCTAACCCTAACCTAACCCTAACCCTAACCCTAGCCCTAGACCCAGGTCTAGCCCTAGCTCTAATCTTCGCCCTAAACGTAAACCTAAACCAAACCATAGCCATAACCCTAACTCTAACCCAAATCATAATCCTAAACCTGACCTTAGCCCTAATACTAGCCGTAGCCTTTACCCTCACCCTAACCCAATCCCTAACCCTAATATTAACCCTAACCCTAACCCTCATCCTAAACCTACACCTAACCCTATTCCTAACTCTAGCCGAAGCCCTAACCATCACCGTAACTGTAACCCTAACCCTAACATTAAGCCTAACCTTGACCCTAACCCTAGCCATTACCCTAACCTAAACCCTAATGCTAACCCTAATTCTCATACTCTCCCTAAGCCTATTTCTAGCCCTAAGCCCAGCCCTAGACCTAGCCTGAACCCTAAGCCTTACCGTAAACCATACCCTCGCATATGCTTTAGCCCTAGCCCTAGCCATATCACAAACCCTAACAATAAACCTAGCCCTAACACTAACCCTAACCCTAAACCTAAACCTAGACATCGCCTTAGCCCTAGCCCTAGCACTAACCGTAGTCCTAACCCTAAATCTAAATCTAACCCTAACCCTAACCCTAACCTAAGCACTTACCCTAACCCTAAACCTACCCTAACCCTAAACCTAACCCTAGCCCTAGACCTAGAACTAGCCCTAGCCCTAAACCTAGCCCTAATCCTAAACCTAACCCTGAACCTAGACTTAACCCTAGCCCTAACCCTATCTCTAACCCTCATCCTAACCTTAGCCCTAACCCTAAACCTACCCCAAGACCTAGCCCTAACCCTAGGCTTAACCTTAAACATAAACCTAACCCTAACCCTAACACTAACCATAAACTTAGCCCTAACACTTTCCCTAACACTAGCCCTAACCCTAAACATTAACCTAACCCCAACCCTAACCCTAACACTAGCCCTTACCCAAACCCTAACCCTACTCTAACCCTAACACTAACCCTAGCCCTAGACCAAGCCCTAGCACTAACCCTAACCCTAACCCTAACCTAACCCTAACTCTAAACCTAACCCTAACTGTAATCCTAAATCTGAACCTAACACTAACTGTAGCCCTAACCCCATACCTAAACCTAGGCCTAGACCTAACCCTAAACCTAGTCCTAACCCTAAACCTAGACCTAACCCTAACCCTAACCCTAACCACAACCCTAGCACTAGACAAAGCCCAAGCCTTGCCCTAACCCTCGCCCTAAATCTAAACCTAACCCAATACCTAACCCTAACTCTAACCTTAACTCTAAACCTAATCCTAATCCTAAACCTGACCTTAGCCCTAGTACTAGCCATAGCCTTTACACTCACCCTAACTCTATCCCTATACCTAACATTAACCCTTACCCTAACCCTAAACCTAGCCCTAAACCTTACCCTAACACTCATCCTAACCCTACACCTAACCCTAGTCATAACACTACCATAGCCCTAACCCTCACCATAACACTACCCCTACCCTAACATTAACCCTAACCCTTAACCTAAACCTAGCCCTTTATCTAACCCTAACCCTAATGCTAACCCTAATTCTAACACTAGCCCTAGGCCTATTTCTAGCCCTAAACCCAGCCCTAGCCCTAGCCCTAGCCTTAACCCTAAGCCTAACCATAAACCTTACCCTCGCCTTTGCTTTAGCCCTAGCCCTAGCCCTAACCCAAATCCTAACATTAACCCTAGGTCTAACACTAACCCTAAACTTAACCCTAAACCTAGACCTCACCCTAGTCCTACCCCTAGCCCTAACCCTAGCCGTAACACTAAACCTAAAACTAACCCTAAACCAAACCCTAACCTGAGCACTTACCCTAACCCTAAACCTACCCTAACTGTAACCCTAAGCCTAGGCCTAGACCTAGCCATAGCCCAAGCCCTAAACCTAGCCCTAACCCTATTCCTAACCCTAACCTACGCTTAACGCTAACCCCAACCCTATATCTAAACCTAATCCTAAACCTAACCCTAAACCTAAACTTAGCCCTAGTCCTAACCCTAGTCCTAGACCTAAACATAAACCTAACCCTAACCCTAACCCTAACCCTAACCCGAGACCTAGCCCTATACCTAGCCCTAACCCTAAACATAAACCTAACGCTAACCCTAACCCTAACACTGGCCCTTACTCTAACCCTAACCCTAACACTAACCTTAGACATAGACCAATCCTAGCCCTAACGCAAACCCTAACCCTAACACTGGCCCTTACTCTAACCCTAACCCTAACACTAACCTTAGACATAGACCAATCCTAGCCCTAACACTAACCCTTGCCCTAACCCTAACCCTAACCCTAACCTAACCCTAACCCTAACCCTAACACTATCCCTAACCCTAAACCTAGACCTAAATGAAAACCTAACCCTAACCCTAGCTGTGAACCCTAAGACTAAACCTAACCCTACGCTCATCCTAGGCCTACACCTAGTCCTAGCCCTAACCATAGCCGTAGCCCTAACCCTCACACTCACCCTACCCCTAACCCTAACATTCACCCTAACACTAACCCTAAATCTAGCCCTATACCTAACCCTATCCCTAACATTAACCCTAATCCTAAACCTGGCCCTAGCCTTGTCTCTACCTCTAAACCCAGCCTTAGCCCTAGCCCTAACCCTAAGCCTAAACATAAACCTAATCCTAGGTGTTGCCATAGCCCTTGTCCTAGCCCTATCCCAACACCTTACAATAACCCTAGCCCTAAACCTAACCCTAACCCTAAACCAGCCCTCACTCTTGCCCTAGCTGTAGCCATAACCCTAGCTGTAACCGTAACCCTAAACCTAACCCTAACCCTAACCTTAACCCTATCCCTTACCCTAACCCTAACCCTAACATAAACATAACCCTAGCCCTATAACAAGCCCTAACCCTAACCCTAACCCTAACCCTAATCCTAACCCTAAACCGAAGCCTTGCCCTAATCCTAGCCGTAGCTCTAACCTTCACACTAACCCTATACCTAACCCTATCATTAAACCTAACCGTAACCCAAACCTAACCCTAACACTAACCCAAACCCTAACCCTCGCCCTAGCCCTAGCTCAAGTCTTAGACCTAACCCTAGCCCTTACCCTAAACCTAATGCTAACCCAAACCAAAACCCTCACCCTAAACCTAACCCTAACCTTTACCCTAACCCTATCCCTAACCCTAACATTAACCTGAAACCTAAAACTAAAACTAGCCCTAGCCCAAGTCCTAACACTAGCCCTAACACTAAACCTAACCCTAAACCTAGCCCTAACCCTAAACCTAACCGTAACCATAAGCCTCATCTTAACCCTACACCTAGCCCTAAAACAAAACCTAACACTCACCCTAACACTAACACTTGCCCAAACTTAACCCAAACCCTAAACCTAGCCATAGCCCTTGCCCTAGCCCTAGACCTAACCCTAAATCCTAACCTTAACCCTAACCCTATACTTTGCCCTAGCCCAAGGCTTATGCCTATCACAAACCCTAACAATAATCCTAACCCTAACCCTAACCCTAAACCTAAACATAGCCCGCCCCCTTGCCCTAGCCCTAGCCCTAGCCCTAGCCCTAACCCTACCCCTAAACATAAACCTAAACCTAACCGTAAACCTAACCATAAACCTAGCCCTTACCCTCACCCTAAACTTACCCTAACCCTAATCTAACCTAAGCACTAGACCTAGACCTAGGCCTAGACCTAATGATAGCCCTAACACTAAATATAAACCTAAACTTATTCCTAACTCTAAACCTAACCCTAACCGTATCCTTAATCCTAAACCTAAACCTAATCCTAACCCTAGCCCTAAAATTAACCCTAACCCTTACCATAACCCTCATCTTAACCCTAAACATAACCCTAGTCCTAAAACTAGCCATAGCCCTAACCCTCACCCTAAACTTATCCCTAATCCTAACATTATCAAAAACCCTAAACCTAACCCTAACACTAGCCATAGTCCTAGGCTTAGCCATAAAACTAGGCCTAACACTAAACCTAAACCTAACCCCAAAACTAAACCTAAGCCTAGCCCTAACCCTAACCCTAACCGTAGCCCTAACCCTAACATTAACACTAAACCTAACCCTAAACCTAGCCCAAAACCTAGCCCTAACCCTAAACCTAACCATAAACCTAATCCTAACCCTAGCCCCTACACTAACACTAAATTTAACTCTAACCATAGCCCAAGACCTAGCCCTATCTCTAACCCTAAATCCAGCCCTAGCCCTAGCCCTAGCACTTTCCCAATCCTTAAGACTAACCCTGGCCCTAACCCTCAACCTAACCTTATACTTAGCCCTAAACCTAATCCTAGTCTTAGCCCAGCCCTAGCCCTAGCACTAACCCTAGCCATAACCATAAACCTAACCCTAACACTAGCCCTATCCCAAACCCTAACACTAACCCGAGCCCTAACCCAACCCTAACCCTAAACCCAGCCCTAAACGTAACCGTCATCCTAACACTACAACTAACCGTAACCCTAAACCTAAAACTAACCCTAACCCTAACTGTAACCATAAACCTCATCCTAAACCTACACCTAACCCTAGCCCTAAACGTGGCTGTAGCCCAAACCCTCACCATAACCCTATCCCTAACCCTAAGATTAACCCTAACCTTAACCCTAAACCTAGTCCTAAACCTAACCCTAACTCTAACGTTAACCCTAATCCTAACCATAGCCCTAGCCCTATCTCTATCCCTAAACCCAGCCCTAGACTTAGCCCGAACACTAGCCTTAACAGTAATTCTAACCCTAGCCTTTGCCCTAGTGCTAGCCCTAGCCCTAGCCCTATGCCAAACCCTAACACTAAACCTAGCCATATCCCTCACCCTAACCCTAACCCTAACCCTAACACTAACACTAGTCATAGCCCTAGACCTAACCCTAACCGTAACCTTAAACCTAACAATAACCCTAAACCTAACCCTAGCCCTTACCCTAACACTAACCCTAAATTTAACCCTAACCCTAACCCTTGCCCTAGCCCTAGGCCTAGCCCTATCCCAAAGCCTAACACTAATCCTAGCCCTAACCATAACCCTAACCCTAAACCTGGCCCGAGCCCAAGCACTAGCCTTAGCCCTAGCCCTATCCCTAACCCTAAACCAAACCCTAACCCTAGCCCTAGCCCTAGCCCTAACCCTAGCCCTAGCCTTAACCCTAACCCTAACCCTAGCAATAAACCTTACCCTAACTCTAGCCTTAACCCTAACCCTACCTTAAAACGAGCCCTAGCCCTAGTCCTAGGCCTAACGCTAGCCCTAACTGTAAACCTAACTCTAACCCTAGCCCTAAACCAACACTAAACCTATCCCTAACCCTCATCCTAACCCTACACTTAACCCTAGTCCTAAACATAGCAGTGGCCATAACTCTCACCCTAACCCTACACCTAAACCTAACATTAACCCTAACCCTTATCCTAAACCTAGCATTAACCCTAACACTAACCCAAACACAAACCTTAAACATTACCCTAGCCCTTGCCCTATCTCTGGGCCTAAACCCAGCTCTGGTCCTATCCCTAACCCTAAGCCTAACCATAAACCTTACCCTAGACTTTGCCCTAGCCCTAGCCCTAGCCTTAGCAATACCCCTAACCCTAGCCCTAACCATAAACCTAAACATAACTCTAGCGCTAACACTAACCCTGACCCTAAACCTAACCCTCATCCTAACACTACACCTAACCCTAGCCCTAAACTAACAGTAGGCCTAATCCTCACCCTAACTTTCTCCTTAACCCTAACATTAATCCTAACCCTAACCCTAAACCTATCCCTAACCCTAACCCTAACCCTAACACTAAAACTAATCCTCACCCAAGCCCTAGCCCTATCTCTAGCCCTAAACCCAGCCCTAACCCTAGCCCTAACCATAAGCCTTACCGTAAACCTAACCCTAGCCGTAGCCCTAACCCTCACCCTAAACCTATCCCTAGCCCTCTTATTAACACAAACCCTAACCCTAAAAGTAGCCCTAACCATAACCTTAACCCTAAACCTAACCTCATCCGAACCCTAAACCAAACCTAGCCCTAACCCTAACCAGAGCCCTAACACTCAACCTAACACTATCCCTAACACTAACATTAACGCAAACCCTAACACTAAACCAGCCCTAACCCTAACCCTAATCCTAATTCTAGCCCTAGCCCTAGCCCTAAACTTAGCCCTTACCCTAAACCTCACTGTAACCCTAATGCTAGCCCTTACCCTAACCTAACCCTAGCCATAACCATAACCAAAACCCTAACCCTAGTCCCCGGCCTACACTTAGCCCTAGGCCTAACTCCTGCCCTAACTCTAAACCTAAACCTAAGCCAAAACCTAAACATAACCCTAACCTTAAACCTAAACTTAACCCTAACCCTAGCCTGAAACCAAACACTAAAACTGACCCTAGCCTTAAACCAAATGCTAACCCTAACCCTAACCCTAACCCTAACCCTAACCCAAATGAAAACCCTAATCTTAACCCTAGCCCTAGGCCTATCTCTAGCCCTAGACCAGCCCTAGCCCAAGCCCTAACACTAAGCATAACCGTAAACCTTCCCCTATGCTATGTCTTAGCCCTAGCCGTATCTCAAACACAAGGAATAACATTAGCCATAACAAGAACCCTAACACTAACCGTAAACTTAGCGCTCGCCCTAGCCCAGTCCTAGCCCTAAACCTATCCCTAACCTTAAACCTAAACCTAACCCTAAACAGAACCCTAGCCCTAGCTCTTACCCAAACCCTAACCCTAACCTATACCAAAACATAATCTTAGACTTAGATGTAGCCCTAGCACTAGCCCTAGCCCTAACACTAGCCCTAACCCTCAACCTAAACCTAACAGTAGCCCTAACCCTAAAACTAACCATAACACTAATCCTAACCCTAAATCGGACCATAGCCCTAATCCTAGTCGTAGCCCTAACCCTCACACTACACCTTTCCCTAACCCTAAGATTAACCATAACCCTAACCTTAAACCTAGTGCTAACCCTAACCCTAACCCTAACCCTAGAACTAGCCCTAGTGCTAGGCCTAGCTCTAAGCCTAGCCCTAACCCTAAACCTAACCTTAACCCTAAGCCTAACCATAGCCCAATCCCTAACCCTAACCCTGGCCATAACCCTTAACCAAACCCTAAACCTAGCCCTAGTCCTAGCCCTAGACCTAGCGTTAACACTAGCCCTAACCCTAAACCTAACCCTAACCCTATCCCTAACCCTAACCTGAGGCCTAACCCTAACCCTAACACTAGAATTCGCCCTAGTGCTAGGCCGAGCCCTAAGCCTAGCCCTAACCCTAAACCTAACCTTAACGCTAAACCTAACCCTAGCCCATACCCTAACCCTAACCCTAACCCTAGTGCTATCCCTAAACCAAATCCTAACTCTAACCCTAAACCTAACCCTAGCCCTAACACTAAAACTAACCCTAACACTAACACTAAACCTAACACTAACCTGAGCCGTAAACCTATCCATAACACTAACCCTAACCCTAACCTTAAACCTAAACTTAGCCATAGCCATAGTCCTAGCACTAGACCTAACACTAGACCTAAATGTAAACCTAAAGCTAACACTAGCCCTAACCCAATCCTAACCCTAAACCTAACCCTCATCCTAACCCTACACGTAAACCAGCCCCAAATCTACCTGTAGCCCTAACCCTCAACCTAACCCTCTCCTTAACCCTAACATTAACCCTAAGCCTAACCCTAAACCTAGCCACAAACCTAACCCTAACCCTAATGCTAACCCTAATTCTCACCCTAGCCCTAGCCCTAACTCTAGCCCTAAACCCTGCCCTAGGCCTAGGCCTAAGCCTTAGCCTAACCGTAAACCTAAATTTAGCCTTTGCCCTAACACTTGCCCTAGCCCTATCCTAAACCGTAACAATAACTCTAGCCCTAACCCTAAACCTAACCCTAAAGCTAGCCCTAGCCTGAGCCCTAAACTGAACTCTATCCCTAATCTTAGCTGTAGCCCTAAAATTCACCCTAGCACTATACCTATCCCTAACATTAACACTAAACCTAACCCCAAAACAAGCCCTAACCTAACACTAACCCTAGATCTAGCAGTAGTGCTAAGCCTAGCCCTAAGCCTAGCCCTTACCCTAAACCTAACCCTAACACTAAACCAAGCCCTAGACATAGCCGTATACCTAGCCCTAAACCCAGCCCTAAACCTAACCCTAAACCTAACAATAAGAGTAAAACTAGCCCTAGCCTTTGCCCTAGCCCTAGCCCTTTCACAAATTCTAACACTAACCCTAACCCTAACTCTCACCCTAAACCTAACCTTAGCCCTAAAGCTAAACCTAACACTAGCCCTAACCCAAACCCTAACCCTAGTCCGAGCCCTAGACCTAGCCATAGTGCTAAACCTAAACCTAACCCTTACCCTTAACCGAACCGTAACACTAAACTTCATCCTAACCCTACACCTAAACACAGCCCTAACCCTGGCTGTTGCCCAAACCCTCACTGTACCTCTATTACTAACCCTAAGATTAACCCTAACCCTAACCCTAACCCTAAACCTAGGCCTAGTCCTAGCCCTACTGTAACCCTAAACCTAACATTAAAACTAACAATAACCCTAACCCTAAACTTAGCCCTTAACCTCACACTAACCCTAAACCTAACCCTAACGCTAACCCTAACCGTAACCCTAACCCTAACCCTAACCCTACACCTAAACCTAACCCAAAAAACTAACCCTAAACCTATCCCTAGCCTTAACCTAATCCTAACCCTAGCCCTAAAACAAATCGTAAACCTAACCCTAGCCCTAACCCTAACCCTATCACCCATCCTAACACTACACATTACCCTAGCCCTGAATCTAACCCTAACACTAACCCTAACCCTAACCATAACCCTAACCCTAACCCTACTCCTAACCCTAACCATAACACTAACCCTAACACTAAACCTAAACTTAACTGAGCACTAACCCTAACCCTAAATATAACCCTAACTGTAATCCTAACCCTAAACCAGACCCTAGCCCGAATCATAGCCGTAGCGCTAACCCTCATCCTAACCCTATCACTAACCCTAACATTAAACCTAACCCTAACCCTAAACCTAGCCCTAGCCCTAATCCTAACCATAATCCTAACCCTAACCCTAGATGTAGCCCTAAAACTAGCCCTAAGCCTAGCTCTAAACCTAAACCTAACCCTAACCCTATCCCTAACCCCAGCCCAACCCAAACCCTAACCCTAGCGCTAACCCTAAACCAAATTCTATCCATAGCCCTAAACCTAGCCCTAGCCCTAATCCTAGCCCTAACACTAAACCTAAACCTAACCCTAACCCTAACCCGAGCACTAAACCTAACCCTAAACCTTGCGATAACCCTAACCCTAAACCTAAACTTAGCCCTAGCCTTAGCCCTAGCACTAGACCTAACACTAGCCCTAACCATAAACCTAAACCTAACCCTAGCCCTAACCCTAATCCTAAACTTAAAACTAACCCTGATTCTAACCCTACACCTAAACCAGCGCAAACTCTAGCTGTAGCCCTAATCCTCACTCTAACCCTCTCCTTAAACCTAACATTAGCCCTAAGCCTGAACCTAAACATAGCCATAAACTTAACCCTAACCCTAATGCTAACACTAATTCTCACCCTAGCCCTAGCCCTATCTGTAGCCCTAAACCCATCCCTAGCCCAAGGCCTAACACTAAGCCTAACCATAAACCTAAACCTAGACTTTGCCCTAACCCTAGCCCTAGCCATATCCTAAACCCTAGCAATAACTCTAACCCTAACCCTAACCCTAAAACTAACCCTAAACCTAGCCCTAGCCTGAGCCCTAAACTGAACCCTATCCTTAATCATAGCTGTAGCACTAACCCTCAACCTCAGTATATCCCTAACCCTAACATTAACATTAACCCTAACCGTAAACCAAGCCCCAAACCTAAACCTTACCCTAACCCTCATCCTAACCCTAAACCAAACCTAGGCCGAACAATAATTGTAGACCTAACCATCACCTTAACCCTATCTTTAACACTAACATTAACCCAAACCCTAACCCTAAACCAGCCCTAACCCTAAACCTAGCCCTAAACCTAAAGCTAACCATAGCCGTAACCTTAAACATAACCCTAACCCAATCCCTAACCCTAAACCTAAACCCAGCTCTAACTCTAACCCTAAACCTAACCCTAGATCTAGCCCTAGCCCTAAACCTAGCCCTAACACTAGTCCTAACCCAAAACCTATCCCTACCCTAGCACTAACCCTAAACCGAACACTAAGCCTAAATATAAACCTAAGCTTAGACTGTGCCATAGGCCTAGTCCTAGCCCTATCCCAATCCCTAACACTAATGCCAGCCCTAAAACAAAACCTAACCCTAACCTTAACACTAGCCCTAGCCCTGAACCTAACCCGGGCCTAAACCTCGCTGTAGCCCTAACCCTCAAACTAAGACTCATCCTAACCCTAAACATAACCATAGCCCTAACCCTAGCTGTATCCCTAACCTTCATCCTAACCCTATCCATAAACCTCACATTAACACAATCCTTAACCCTTAACCTAGACCTAACCCTAAACCTAACCCTAACACAAGCCCTAGTCCTAGCCTTAGCCCTAACCCTGCCCTTACCCTAAACCTAACTCTAACCCTAACCCTATCCCTAAACTTAACCCTAAACCTAACCCTAAACCTAGCCCTAACACTAACATTAACGCTAACCCTAACCCTAAACCTACCCCTAACCCTGGCCCTAATGCTAAAACTAACTGTAAACCTATCCCTAACCCGAGCCCTTACCCTAACCCTAACCCTAAACCTAAACTTACCCCTAGACATAGCCGTATACCTAGCCCTAAACCCAGCCCTAACCCTAGACCTAACCCTAACCATAACTGTAAAACTAACCCTAGCCTTTGCCCTAGCCCTAGCCCTAGGCCTTTCCGAAACGCTAACACTAACCCTAGCACTAACCCTCACCCTAAACCTAAGCTTAACCCTAAACATAACCCTAACACTAGCCCTAACCCTAGCCTAGCCCTAGCCCTAGACCTAGCACTAGTGCTAACACTAACCCTAAATTTAAACCTAAACCTAAGCTTACCCCTATCCCAAACGCTAACACTAACACTCGCCATAACCCTAACCCTTACCCTAACCCAGGCCTAACCCTAACTATCATCCTAACCCTACACCTAACACTAACCCTAACCCCAACCCTAACCCTAAACCTAACCGTAATACTAAATTTCATCCCAACACTACACCTAAACTCAGCCCAAAGCCTGGCCGTTGCCCAAAACCTCTCCGTAACTCTATTACTAACCCTAAGATTAACCCTAACCCTAACGCTAAACCTAGTACTAACCATAACCTTAACCCTAACGCTAACCCTAATCCTAACCCTAGCCTTAGCCCTATCTCTAGCCCTAAACCCAGCCCTAAACCTAGCCCTAACCCTAAACTTAACCATAAATCTAAACCCAGCCTATGCCCTAGCCCTAGCCCAATGTGTAGCCCTATACCAAATCCTAATACTAACCTTAGCCCTATCCCTAACCCTAAACTTAACCCTAACTCTAGCCCTAGTCCTAGCCCTAGCCCTAACCATAAACCTAACCTTAAACCTAACAATCACCGTAACACTAACCCTAGGCCTTTCCCTCACACTAAACCTAACCCTAACCCTAACCCAAACCATAACCATAACCATAAGCCTAAACCTAACCCTTCACCTAACCTTAACCCTAAACCTAACACTAACCCTAAACCTAAACCTAACCCTAACCCTAACCCTAACCCTAAGCCTAACCATAACCCTAGGCTTAACCTAACCCTAACACTAGTCCTAAAACAAAATCGTAATCCTAACCCTAGCCCTAACCCTAACACTAACCCTAAGCCTAAACTTCATCCTAACCCTACACAATACCCTTGACCTAAACCTAACCCTAACCCTAACCGTAAGCATAAGCCTAAACCTACGCCTACACCTAACCCTAACCCTAACATTAAGTCTAACCCTAAACCTAAACCTAGCACTTATACTTACCCTAACCCTAAACCTAACCCTAACCCTAACCCTAAACCTCATCCTAACCCTACACATTGCCCTAACCCTAACCCTAACCCTAAACTTAGCCCTAGCCCTAGCCCTTACCCTAGGCCTAACCATAAACCTAACACTAACCCTAACCCTATCCCTAACCCGAGCCCTAAACCTAACCCTAAACCTTGCTCTAAACATAACCCTAAACCTAACCATAGCCCTAGCCCTAACCCTAACCCTAGCCCTCACCATAAACCTAAACTTAACCCTACCCCTAAACCTAACACTAATCCTAACCCTAAGCCTCATCCTAACCCAACACCTAACCCTAGCCTTAACCCTAGGTGTAGCCCAAAACCTCACCCTAGCCCTCTACTTATCCCTAACTTTAAACCTAACCCTAAACCTAAACCTATCCCTAACCCTAACCCTAATGCTATCCCTAATCCTCACCCAAACCTTAGCCCTATATCTAGCCCTAAACCCGGCCCTAGCCCAAGCCCTAACCCTAAGCCTAACCATAAACCTAACACTAGCCTTTGCCATAGCCCTAGCCCTAGCCCTATCCCAAGCCCTAACAATAAACCTAGAGCTAAACCTAACCGTTACCCTAAACCTTGCCCTATCCCTAGCCATAGCCATATCTCTAGACCTAACCGTAAACCTGAAACTCACACTAGCCCTAAACATAACACCAAAACTCACCCTAACCCACACCATAACCCTAAACCTAACCCTAGCCCTAAACATAGTCGTAACCTTAACCCTCACCCAAAACATATCCCTAACCCTAATATTAACACTAAACCTAACCTAACCCTCGCCCTAACATTAACCCTAAATCTAACCCTAACCCTCTTCCTAACCCTAAACCTAAACTTAGCCCTAACCCTAGCAGTTGCCCTAACCCTCATCCTTACCCTATCTCTAACCCTAACATTAACCCATACCATAACCCTAAACTTAGCCCTAAACATAACCCTAACCCTAACACTAGTCCTAGCCTAGGCTTAGCCCTTTCCCAAACCCTAACAATAACCCTAGCCCTAACTCTCACCATAACCCTAACCTTAGCCCTAATCTTAACCCTAAACCTAGCCCTAAACCTAACCCTAAACCTAACCCTTGCACTAGCACTAGCCGTAGACCTACTGCTAACCCTAGCCCTAACCGTAAAACTAAACCTAACCCTAGCCCTAAACCTAACACTAACCCTAACCCTAATGGTAGCCCTAAACATCATCCTAACCCTACACATAATCCTTGCCCTAACCCTGGTCATAGCCGAAACCCTCAACATAACCCTATCACTAATGCTAAGATTAACCCTAACCCTAACCCTAAACTTGGTCCTAACCCTAACAATAACCCTAAAGCTAACCTAATCCTAACCCTAACCCTAGCCCTATCTCTAGCCCTAAACCACACCCTAGCCCTAGCCCTAACCCTAACCTTAACCATAAATCTAACCCTAGCCATTGTTCTAGCCCTAAACCTGCCCTATCGCAAACCATAACCCTAAACCTAGCACTATCCTTAACCCTAGCCCTAACTCTTACCCTACCCTTAAACCTAACCCTAACCCTTACCCAAACCCTAATCCTAACCTTAACCCTAAACATAATTCTAAACCTAACCCTAACCCTATCCCAAATCCTAGCACTAATCCTAGCCCTAACTCTAACCCTAACGCTAATCCTCAACCTAGACCTAGAGTTAGCCCTAGCCCTAAACTTAGACCTAACTCTAAACCTAAACATAACCCCAACACTAACCATAAATCTTACCCTAACCCTAACCCTAGACCTAACCCTAACCCAATCCCTAAACCTAACCCCAACCCTAACCCTAACCCTAGCTCTAAACCTAACCGTAACCCTAGCTCTAAACCTAAACTTAACCCTAGCCGTAACCCTAACCCTAACCCTAAACATAGCCCTAGACCTAGCCCTAGCCTAGGCCCATCCCAATCACTAAACCTCCTCCTGAACCTATGCCTAACCCTAGCCGTAGCCCTGACGCTCACTGTAACCCTACCGCTAAAACTAACATTAACCATAACCCTAAACCTAAACCTAGCCCTAACCCTAACATTAACCTTAATGAAAAACCTAATACTAACCCTAAACCTAGCCCTATCTCTAGGTCTAAACCCAGCCCTAGCCCTAGCCCTTACCCTAAGGCTAATCGTAAACCTAACCCTAGGCTTTGCCCTAGCCCTAGCCCTAGCTCTAGCCCAAACCCTAAGAATTACCCTAGCCCTAACCCAAACCTTACCCTAAACCAAGCCCTTGCCCTAGCCCTAACTCTAGCACTAACCCTAACCCTAAACCTAAACCTAACCGTAACACTAACCCTAACACTAGCCCTTACCCTAACCCTACTTTAACCCTATACCTAACCCTAGGCCTAGACCTAGCCCTAGCCCTAGCCATAACTCTAACCCTAACCCTAAACCTAACCCTAACACTTAATGTAACTTTAACCCTCATTCTAAACCTACACCTAACCCTAACCCTAACCCTAACCGTAAGCCTAAACCTAACCTTAACTGAAGCCCTAAACCTAACCATAACCCTAAACCCAGCCCTAGCCCTACCCCAAAATCTATCCCTAACCCTAAACCTAAACCTAACCCTAGCCCTAAACCTACCCCTAAACCCAGCCCTAGCCCTAAACCACATCCTAACCCTACACCTAACCCTAATCCCAACCTTAACCCTAACCCTAGCCCTAACCATAAGCATAACACTAAACCTCATCCTAACCCTAACCATAACACTTGCACTAACCTAACACTAACACAAACTGTAACCCTAAACCTAAACTAAGCCATAGCACTAACCCTCATCCTAACCCAAAACCTAAACATAACCCTAAACCCCTTATCCTAAGACTATCCCTAAACCTAGCCCTATCATACCCGTTAATCTAACATTAAACTTTGCCCTAGCCCTAGCCCCAGCCCTAGCCCTACCCCAAAACCTATCACTAACCCTAGCCCTAACCCTAACCCTAATCCTCACCCTAACCCTAGCACTAGCCCTAATCCAAGCACTAGCCCTAAACCTAGACCTAACCCTAAACCTAACCATAACCCTACCCAAATCCTAGCCCTTACCTTAACCCTAACCCTAACCCTAACCCTAGCCGTAACCTGAGCCCTATCCCAAAGCCTAACACTAACTCTAGCCCTAAACCTAATCTTAACCCTAAACTTAATCTTAGCCCTGGATCTAGCCCTAGCCCTAGTCCTTGACCTAGGACTGGCCCAAACGATAACCTGAGCCCCAATCCTAAACCTAACCCCTAACCCTCATCCTAAACCTTAACCAAACCTAGCCCTAACCCTAACACTAACACTAGCCCTAACCCAATCCATAAACCTAACCCAAACCATAGCCCTACCCCTAAATCTAGCCCTTATCCTAAACCTCACAAAAACCCTAGCCCTAACCCGAACACTAAACCCAGACCTAGCCCTAACTCTCATCGTAACCATGCACCTAGCCCTAAAACTAAACCTAACCATAACTCTAAACCTAGACTTTGCCCTAGCACTAGCCATAGCCCTAACCCTAGCATTAATCCTAAACCTAAACCTAACCCTAACCCTATCCCTTACCCTAAATCTAACCCTAGCCCTAACCCTAACCCAAACCCTAACCCTAGCCCTAGCCCTAGACCTAGTCCTAAACCTAGCCCTAACCCTAAATCTAACCCTCACCCTAACCCTAACCATAACCATAACCCTAGCCTTAAACTTAAACCTAAACCTAACCTTAGCCCTAACCCAAACCCTAACCCTTACCCTAGCACTAGCCCTATCACTAACCCTAACACTAACCCTCATCCTAACCATATCCCTAAACCTACATCTAACCCCAGCCCTAGCCCTAACCCTCACCCTATCCCTACCCCAAACCCTAACCTTAGCCCTAATGCTAAATCTAAACCTAGCCCTTACCCTAACCATAAACCTAACGCTAACACAAATCCTAACCCTAACACTAGGCCTATCTCTAGAACTAAACCCAGCCCTAGCCCTAGCCCTAACCCAAAGCCTAACCGTAAACCTTACGCTCGCCTTTACCTTAGCCCTAGCCCTAGCCCTATCCCAAAACCTAACAATAACCCTAACCCTAACATTAACCCTAACCCTAACCCTAAACTTAGCCCTCACGCAAGCCCTAGCCCTAGCCCTAACCCTAGCCCTAACCCTAAACCTAAACGTAACCCTAACCCTAAACCAAAACCTAGCCCTTACCCTAACCCAAACCCTACCCAAACCTTAACCTTAACCCTAGCCCTAGACCTAGCCTTAGCCCTAGCCCTAACCCTAGCCCTAACCCAAAACCTAACCTTAACCCTAACCCTAACCCTAACCCTAACCCTAACCTTAAACCTAACCCTAATCCTAACCCTAAACCTGACCCTAGGCCTAATCCTAGCAGTAGCCCTACCCTCACAATATCTCTATATCTAACCCTAATATAAACCCTAAAACTGACCCTAAACATAGCCCTAACCGCTACACTAACCTTATACCCAACCCTAAAATTAAATCTAAACCTAAATCTAAACCTAGGCCTAGCCCTAGTCCTAACATTAACGCTAGCCCTAACCCTAAACCTAAACTTAAACCTAGCCTTAAACCTAACCCTAACCGTAGCCCTAGCTCTA
>JAQZBX010062754.1:0-16275 GCA_029593785.1 Cabassous unicinctus
AGAGACTTATCTATGAGCTTCAGGAGGTCCTCAACAAGTAAAGAGGTCCTCAAGAAATTGTCTTCAGGGCCTGGCAGGTAGTAAGTGCTTAATAATTATTTACAGGGGAAGGAAGGAAGAGAAGTGAGGGTAAAAAGGAAGGGACGATCAGAAAAGCACAGTCCAGAGAAAAAGGAAATTAACCAAGATTTATCGACCATACATAGCAAGATATTTTAAAAAGTCAGTATATATCAAAGTGAAACTGAAGATGAGAAAAAGCATGAAAAAGGAAAAAGCTCTGTCGCTCAAAGCTCTCGTTTTCTCTGAAGCTGAAATAGTTGGAAACCTCGACACGGGGAGCAGGCCCTGCCCAGGGCAGCCCGTGCATCCTTCGGCCTGCCCTGGCACCAGCACCCCCTCACTCACCAGGCCTCAGCCGACTGCACCCTTTTCCAGCCCCACAGATGCAGTTGCTCCCCAAAATAAGACTTTCAGAGCACATCCTATTCTCCTCCCCCACCCTCGCCTGGCTAACTTCAACTTATCCCCCAGGTCCCAGTGTCGCTGAATCCTACTTGAGAAATGTGATGGGTGCCTCCTGTCTGCCAGGCAAGCTGGGAGACACTGGAGTTCAGGGAAGAATTTTCTGAACTCCCCACACCAGGTGAGGTTTCCCATGCGTAGACTAGCACACCTGAAACTAAATGCTGAAAGCAACATTCCTGAAATCACTTCCTTAACCGAAACAACACCTACTCTAAACAGACTGCCCAGGTCACCAGGCATCTGCTTAAAGGTAGGAACAAGACAAGGGCACCTGATAGCAACACTGGATTTTACACTGTTCTGGAACTTCTATTAAGACAATGAAACAACACTGTCATTACCTGGCAGAAAGTTGCTGATAATCTTAACCATAAACAAGTTGTGTTCTAAGAATGCTTGATGCACAGGATTATTCATCCTGGGGGGAGAATTAGAAACAAGCCACGTCCCAGAGGTTGGGCAAGTGGTGAAACAAATGGGAATATATTCTTATGGTATAATAATATGATGTCACAAAATTTAAGATTTTGAGGAGTCACATTTAATGGCAAAGAGTATATGACTACCATTTTACATATAAATAGGTAAACATTTTTTAAACACAAAATTGTGGACTTACAGGTGACTTTTACATTATTACTTAAAATTTTGCTTTTACTGCATAGAAGAGTTTAAATAACTAATTTCACAAAAAGATTTAACAGATGAAAGCCACAAAGAAATATCCTTTAGATGGTTAAAATTCGAAAGACCAACAATACCAAAGACTGGAGAGGATTGAGAGCAACTAGAATTTCCATACACTGCTAATGAGAATATAAAAAGGGAATTAAAAATGGTACAACCACTTTGGGAAATAATTTGGCAGCTTGTTATCAAGTTAAACATACACCTGCTCTATGACCAAGCAATTCTACTCCTAGGTATTTATCTAAAAGAAATAAAAAGATTTTATCACAAAAAGACTTGTACAAGAATGCTAACCGCAGCTTTATTTATAATAGCCAAAAATAGAAACTCAAATATCCATCCAACAGGAAAATGGATAAATAAATTATGTAATTGTTAAAAGACAAATTGGAGTCAAGTTTGCAGATTATTTTACTTGGGAAACAGAAGTTTTGCTGCAGCAGGAGGCCAGATCACTTGCAAAAACAAAGTAGCTTCAGGCTTCCAAGGTTGTCAAATGATTTTTATAGATATAAAAAGGAAGTTAGTGTGACTCCTATTGATCAGACAGGGGTTTGTCTGTCTTACTGGGGTGGGTTTAGGACAGGTGTGTTTGTTGTATACTGGAGCAAACGTAAGCAACCAGGGGCTTGCTTGGCTATCTAGGTGGGCTGCCATGGTGGGGATTTCAAATTTCAAAAGATAAGGAAGAATCTCAAGCAGAAGTTCAAAGAAGAAGTACAGTATGGGGTTTGGGTTTTTGTTTTTTGGATTTTTTATTTATTTATTTTTTTTTTGGCTCTGAGGGGTCCCCAGGGCTTTCTCTATATAATTTTATCATAATATTCACACAATGAAATGCCATTCAGCAACGGAAGAGGAGTACTGATACGACATAGAAGACTCTCAAAACTATACATGAAGGAAGCCAGACACAAAAGAAAACACACTGCATGATTCCACTGATATGAAATTCTATAGCAGGCAAAACAAACCCGTGGTGATAGAAACCTGAACAGTGCTCATCACTGATGAGGGGCAGGGTGTGTGGGGATTTTGTGGGAGTGATGGATCTGAGTAGATTCATCTGTTAGACTCTCTGCACTGTACATTTAAGATCAATACATTTCATTCTACGTAAATCTACCTCCATGAAAAAATAAACAGGAAGAAAGGACTTGAAATTTACAGTAAGGTGGTTAAGATAAAAATCAATAGACATTTTATTACCCCTCAAATCTCATGAAGTTGGTGCCACCAATTTTCAAAACTTGCCTTGAAAGGGGGTAAACTAACAAAATCACGTAACTTGCTGATACTGTAGGACTTGTGCCTTCAATTTGTGTATTCCATTAGCCACATTTAAGCTGATCACGTTCCATACTTCCCACTCACTCACATCTGATTGCTGTGCAAGACGGAAGCCAGAAACCGGCAGGAAGAGGCTCGCAGCTCTCTAGCCACCGCCCATGGAAGAGAAGGACCACACAGGGCCGGGGATTAAACGCACGGGCTCCGCACGCTTCACGGCCGGGGCCTGCAGGCTGGTTCTGCCACTCATGGGCTCTGGGTTCTCGGGCAAATTTTATTATATTAGTACTGGTTTTATTTTATTTTAAATGCTATCAAAATTCAATTTAAATGGGATTCTTCAAGAATACACTATGCAGAGCAAAATGTACTATATTAAACATATATGCATGCTCATTTCACAATGCACGTAAGAACTGTTTTGAAAATAGTATCTAGAAATCTATTGTTAAATTCTGATTCTGTCCTCCTTAGGTATAAACAATTTTGCCATTCAGTGAGTCCTCAAAATCAGTTCTGAGTGAATTTTTGCTAATATATTTCAATTGTCTGTCTAAATTTGAAATGGCATTATTTTATAACCTTTTAGCTTATAAGTCACTCTTTTCTCCGGTTTCAGATAATGCCTTTTATCCCAAAGGGCACCATAAAAACAAATAGAGCAACACAAAACCCCACTTGCTATTATTATAACGGACATAAGATTTTGGTGGATTAATCTTCCCTATCTTATCTGTCAACTTAAAACATCACAACAAATACTAAAAGGCTGTGGATTTGTCTTACGGCCGATGTAAGGAAAAATGTATTCATTTGCTGTTGAACATTCAGATCAATTCATTACAGCATCATTTCATATTGTCTAGTTGCCACAACTGTTTTTGACAGACACATTTTAATAATAACCCAGTATTATATATATGAATATATAACATACATACAAGTGAGCTAGAACTTAATTTGAACATTTAAAAAATGTATAAAATAATTATAAAATTATTTTATTATAAATAATATATATAAAATAATTAAATAGGATATTTCTGGTTGATTTAATTAAAATGGCCATAATCACACATCCAGTCATTAACATGATAGGATATTTATGATATTTATATTTTGTGATATAATTTTATGCCAGGTAAAATATAAGACTTCTAAAATATGGAAAGTCATGGACAAAGTATGCTCCCAAGAGAAAGGAATAAAGAGAGTCATTAAAATAAGGGATTCATTAATGCTAAATCCATATAAAAACTGCCTCAACTATATTCCAACTCTCCTATTTTTCCATCACTGCTTTTGGAAGGCAACAACTCTCTCACCATATGCCTTTGGTCTGAAAGCACATTTCGTGAAGGCTGTTCTCAAATACTTGCAAAATTTACAAAGATTTTGTGACTTCCTGACTCACAGAAAGCTGTAAATAGAACTGATACTTATTTTAGAGCCATTTCAACACAGTTCTCCAGAAAACAGCAGAATAAATCAGTGCAAACGGGCATGGAAGTAATTTGATGACTGTCTTCCTGAATCTTAGAAGACCAATCCTTCAGGTGATTGCATTTTGGATGAAGACAGAACAAAGATCTTCATGTCTAAATCTTTTCTGGGAGCTAGGCGATAGGATTCTGTCCCTGTTCCCTACAAGAAGCTCGTGATCTGGAGGGTTTCACTAGTGGACGAGAAGCACGTAGCCCGTAACTGAGGTTCTCTCATGAACTCTACCTTGAGAGTGTGCTGTTTTGAAATTAAATAATATTATGGATGGAGTTCTCAAATTTTATTCTGGACAGGAAAGAAAGAATGAACTTTGGAGATTTAAACCAAGTAGTAGTATTGCTCCCCACAGTTTTTAAAATGCTATTTCTTCATTCATTACACACTCATGAGCACACACCCCCCAAAATGATTCCTGCTCCCATATGTTCTCAGTGGTAGGGAAAGGATCTTCATTACAGGCTGAGGCGGCTGCTCTAAAGCCCTAGTTCTCAATAAGGGCCATTGTGCCTCCTAGGGAACATGTGCCAATGAAGCCTTTTTAAATTGTAACGACTCAGCAGGGAAGTGCTCCTGGCAGCTCTGGTGTAGAGGCCAGGGGCATTACATAGGATAGGCAGGAGAGCTCCTCACAGCAAAGAACTGCCCAGCCCAAAACGTGATAGTGCAGAGGCTGAGAAACGGTGCTCTAAAGGAAAAGTACTCAGAACCACGAGAGGACATAGACGTAGAAAAGAAATAGAGCAGGCCTGAGGGGTTGCGGGAGATTTTATTGCGAGTGATGGAAGAGTTGAGATCTGAAAACTCTAAGGGATAAAAAGGCATTGATGGGAGGGGATGGAGATGGAGAGAGGAGAGTGCTCTGTTTTGGATGGAGGGACCAGTACGTGTTAGGTTCCATGGTGCGTGTCTCCGCAAGGGAAAGAAGGACATGGCTGGGGTGCAGAGAGGAAGGTTTGAAGCTGTAAAGATAGCCAATGCCACTGAAGTTTGGTTTAGGATTGTGGCCTCTCTCCTATAGCAGTGAAGGGCCAGCAAGGAGTTTTTGACAGAAGGGGCTGGTTTTAAAATGATGGAAACTGAATTTAGAAAAATCTCTGGCTGTGGGATGGAGAAAACATTCAAGGAGATTTTGAATGAATGCAGAAAGATACTAACACAATCTAGGGAAGAGAAGATGGCATCTTGAACTAGGATGGTGGCAGTGGAGGAGAGAAGGGAATCAATTTGAGGCTGTGAAGTTGGCAGGAATTTGCCACAGGCTGGATATAGAGAATGAGGGAAAGAGAAGTGTGGAAGATGATGTCGTGGTTCTAATTCACTCCCTCCTGGATGGCGGTGCCATGCCCTGGGACAGTAGTAGTGGGAAAAGATTAAGATTGGCAGAGGAGGATCAAGAATTTGGCTTTAAGTCTACTGAAAATAGTGAAGTGACATATAAGCAGAGATACCCATTCGGTAGTGGGACCTCAGAGGAAATGTCTGAGATGGCCGAGGAGCAGAGAGGTGGAGGAAGGAGTGGTGAAGAGAGGGTAGAGGGTTCAATTTGGCTCCAGCTGCCTCCCCTCCATTAGTTAAAAGTAGCTCTCATCTGCTGCCTGTTTTACTACCTGCCTGGTACAGTCAAGCCTTTCAGCTTATTGCCCATATATCTCTCACTGGTTGACTTCCGCATTGCTGGTTCCCTCCTTAGTTGTGCCTAACTCTCATTGACTCCCAGGCAGGCATTCTTCTGTGTGCTTTTTTGTATCAAAGAAAGAAAAAAAGAAAACAACCCTAAAGCTTATCTCTGGTTTTCGCAGCTCTTACTATCTTTTAGTCATTTCATGCTGCTAACAATCAAAGAGCAGTTTAATCGAAGGTTTCCCTCCATCTTTGATTCCCTTTAGATTCATCTTTCATGTTGGCACCCTCTCTAAATTCACAGACATCGTACTACGTTTCCTTTTCGCTATTTCATGGACTGGGGATTTAATTTCACTGAGTGAATCCCCAGCACTACAAACATGCCCCGCTCCCCATTCCTGTGCTATTGTGTCTGAAATTCACTGCCCTCAAAGAACACACATCCCCCTTGGCTAGCTCTCTCCTTGGCCTAGGAAAGTAAAAGAGAGATTAACTACGGTTTCCCAAAGGTTTAGTGTCTATGTGATTGTGACAAGCACAGAGTTAGTAAAGTGCCATATCTGCTTCCACAATTGAGAACTGTTCTTAGGTTTTGCCTCCAGCCATAGCTAAGGAGATAAAAGATAATTTTCAGGGCTATAAGTCAATGGTTCCCAACCCTGGAGGTATATCAGCCTAGGAATATTTGAAAAATTATATTTGCATGGATCCCATTGCAAGAAACTCTTATTCATAAGATCTGAGAAGGGGTCCACTCATCCAAATTTTAAAAGGCAGCACGGGGATTCTGAAGTTGGTTGTCTAATGGATTTATGTGACCCCCACCCAGCCCAAGCACATGCGACTGTATTGGAAAGAGTAGCCACTTGCCAGCAGTGAGTGTCTAATAGTAGTGTTACATAGGCCAGCCAGGGCTGGGCAGTCAGGAGGGTGAGAATCAAGGAAATGAATCCCTAAGCCGAGAGGGCAAACTTCAAACCATAGGAGAAGAGCCAGAAGTGGGAAAGCGGCTGTCTTGGCATCCCCAGCATGTGTTCTTCTAATCGCTAAAGGAATCAGGCTGAGATGCCTCTCCATAAAGAAGCATGTGGCCAGGGCAGAGTGGGCGAACCGTGGTGTTAGCGGAGCCTCTGTCTTTGCTGAGTCAAGGGGGTAGAGTTGATTAGGAAGAGAAAATTTTAGGGATAAAAGAGTCCTGAAGCTCAAAGACAGAAGGTGAATAAACAGAAAATATGGGTGATAATAGGTCCCATAACAATGTGTATTGCATTTCTACTGCCATGGGTCAATAAGGGCTATGGCTTTTTTCACTTGCTTTAAGCTTCCCTACTATTAATATTCACCTCGCCTCCTTATCCTCCCTATTTTTCATAAGGAAAATGAGGCCAAATGGTTTAGAAATAAGACTATGACTCCTACCTATAATCTATTTTAAATTCTGTCCTAGAGCTAAAAATTGACTACATTACTGAAATGTCAAAAATGATCCTATCTGAATATTATATTCTGAAATAAAAAAATAGCCCCTTAAGGTGCCTTTTAAAAGCCCTTAGTAGTATTATAGAACAGTGTTATATTTATGTTTACTAACATTTTATCAAGAAAGGAAAAACTTGGAAGTCAAGAAAATGGGTAAACAAGCTTTAAAAACATTTTAATTTCTCAAAAATCCTGCAATTTTCTAGGATCTTTGGTAAATAAGAAATTGTCACTTTACTAATTAGCCATTATAGAGATAATATAAGTCTCAGAGAATTTGGAGAGCAAAAGAAGGAAGAAGAAAAATGTTAGTGAGAATCCTTCTTGAACTTAAGCTTTCTTATGTCAACTAGGCTTTCTTTAAAATGAAAGAAATGTCTCCCTGTCAGATATATTTCTTGGGGACCATTGACAGGGTGCTCTTATAGATAGTGGAAAGGGGAAATGGTAATCCAGACTTTGCTTCTACAAACATCAGTTAGCAGTCAGTTCACGTAGGTCTTGTTGGAGAGGTCTTGTTTTCTCTCATACTGGCTATTGTAAAGGCACCTGGCTCAAGGCAAGGTCAACAGTGCTGTATTCATCAGCCAAAGGGGTGCTGATGCAAAGCACCAGAACTCTGTTGGCTTTTTAAAGGGTATTTACTTGGGGTAGAAGCTGACAGTCACAAGGCCTTAAAGAGTCCAACTCAAGGTATCATAAGAGGTACTTTCTCACAAAGGCTGTTGTCACATGTTGGCACAAGATGGCAAGCAACATCTATGAGGGTTCAGCCTTCCTTTTCCTCATAAAGCTCCATGGTCTCAGCTTCTTCTGATCTCAAGTGTAGACTACCAGGCTCATCTCTCTTCCCAGGGCCTCTGCTGTGTCTAAGGAGCTGTCTCTATCCCTCTGTGTTCTTCTCCTGTGTGTCTACTTCCGTTTGAGAATCTGTTTTATCAGCCCACTGAGGGGGCTGGGACTCAATGCTGAGTTACACTCTAATGACAAGGTTGAATCAAAGCCCTAATCTTAAGTTAATCAGACATCTCAGCTGAATCTAATACAATCAGAGTTATCATGCCCAAGGGAAGAGGCCAGTTTACAAACACAATCTATAGCTCCTTTTTGGAATTCATAAACAATATCAGACTGCCACAAGTGTCTATTCCTAAACAGTCTAAAGATGTTGGCCCCAGCTCATGTGGGCCGCCAGTCCTCAGCCCACTTCTCTTCTGTGGTCTGGTGAAGACAGAAAAGAGGGGTAATCTGGAGGAAGAGCTCAGACCCAACATGGAACCCCAGAGAAATCCATCACTTCATAATACAGCAGACAAGGAAACCGACCAAGAGCAGGTTCCCCTTTTGCTTTCAGGAAGCCGGGTTCTTGATTAATAGGGGTGGGGAGAGACCTTGATTTTTATGGATGTGGGAGAGGATGACAGACAGGGCCTGGGTTTCGTGAGAGCTCATCTCTAAAAGTCTCCGACAGAAATCATGGGTGCCTTTCCTGTCACCTGAGAGCCCTATGATGCTAACTGGCTGAAGACAGAAGTCAAAGGACAGCAAATGCTGTGGACAACTCAAGAGATGGCTCCTGACTTCTGCTTTGAGAAACAGTGACATAGGAAAAGAGGTGGAGGCTTCAAATGCACAGGAGACACACACCACACAAAGGCTGGGAAAGGTCCACCTCCAAAGTACTGACAGAGCCAAGCTGGATACAAACAGCCACAGCCCAACAGCTCAGGACCCAAGTGAAAGGTGTTTCAGTGAAGTAAAAACTTGAGCACACTTTAAAGTTATGGTCCAGGGCAGCCAAGGTGGACTTCTCTAGACCAGCAGCAATAATCCTGGCTAAGATTATCAGTACTTACAAGAAGAGTTTAATTAACATTGGGGAGAATTTTTAAGGCAGATGGTTTCCCCTCCCCTCCTCTCCCCTCCCCTCCCCTCCCTTCCTGTCTTCTGAACATACAACAAACCTGAAGGCAGTGAGCAGCTATGTTTGAGATACAGATTAAAGCTAGTTGTTGTGCTCCCTTGCTCAGTCATCTTGCTCCTGGAAATTGTGTTGAAATTATGAGTTCGGCACCTCAGGGGTGAGGGGGGTGGGGGGTGGTATGCTACAAAGAAAGTAGGAGGTGGAAAAAAACTAGCAAATGCTCCAAATGAGAAGCTTCTCTGGAGCTGACTGAAGTGACAGCACTGAGGAATTAAAGGATACCAAGAAGACCTATCTGAAATGTATCCTGGCACCCTGTCCTGAACCTGAAATTCTAACATTGTACTCTCACTCATTTGGGTCTCTAGAATGTGCAGCAGTAAGGAGAAGGTACCGAGAGATGGGGATGGAAACTGGACCAGCTGGTGCTATTTTTTAAGGGACAGCAAACCTTTTCCATAAAAGACCAAAGAGTAAATATTTTACACTTTGAGGGCCATATGGTCTCTATCACAACTACTCAGTTCTGCCATCACAGCATGAAAGCAGCCACAGACCACATGTAGACAAACGAGTATGGCTGTGTTTCCATAAAGCGTTATATATGGACGCTGAAATTTGCAATTCACATGTCATGAAATACTATTCTTCTTTTAATTTTTTTCAAAACAGGCAACAGACCTGTTTTGAAACAGATGACCCCTGCTGTATTAAGAAATAAGACATATAAAATTAAGTCTCTCTGGCTTCAATTTTAACTAAGATGGACTAACTATCATTATCACATCCTGAGCTTTCATGGCAGCACTGGCTCAAGATGCCCTGTAACTATAATATCCCACTAAAGTCTTATGAAATATGCTCCTTTCATTTAATTTGGAAGATGCTGTTCATTTAATTATGAGTGAAGAGTGGTTTGCATTGTGACCTCAGAAATATCTTTGGGTATCAATTTCTCCATTTGTAACTGAAGATAATAATTACTATTATTTCTCTCCTTCGTGGGGATTTCTCTAAGATTATTTAATGGTCACACATATTAATACTGTAAAAGCGCTAAGAAATTGGAGAGTGAACATTCTGTAAGCCCACTTTAAGAAAAACAAATGGAAAAAGCAAAACAAAACTTATGAAATATTTGCAAAATATTGCTTGCAAAAAATTTTTTCAGTTCCTTGGATGATAACCAGTTAACATAAATGCCTATGTTAATCTTTTCAATCTTTTCAACTTTTCTTTTCTTTCTTTCAACAGAACTTCAGAGAAACATCAGTGGTTTCCAAGCTGGTCTGGGCGTTCAGCAATCCTTTCGGACGTACTTGGACGCTCCCTTCTCCTTCCCCACAGCACTTCTTCGAAACCTTCAACAAACTTCTCAAGTCTCCACCCTACTTTACTTACAAACACGTAGCAAATGACCTTATTCCAAATCTCAGCCAGAAAATTCAAGTAGAATTTCAAATTTGTTGCCTCAAGTACAAATTATCTATATCGGCCTCATCAGAATCACCTTTTGTCTAGTCTCAGATAAAATTCAGATCTTCTCCTGTCCAATGTGACTATCTCTACTTGTCCTCTAGATTCCATTTCTTCCTGCTGCTCATGGGAGCCTCTTCCATCAACTATTCCGTGTTTCTCCTGTATTCTAAACATTTTACCTCTCCTTTCTCTAAGAGTATACAAACATATTCCCATTTTTAAAAATAAACAAAACTAATGTAATATACGGACTATAGTTATAACAATATAATTTGTTCAATTGTAAAAGAAATACCACACTGATGCACATTAATGCAAAACGTTAATAACAGGGAAAGCTGTAGGTGGGGTATACCATATGCATTGTTTTCTGTAAACCTTCATCTGCTCTAATAAAAAAAGAAAAAGAAAAAAAAAGAAAACTCTTTCAACCTGGAGTCTCCCCTGTGGCTATTCACCCCCACCCTTCCTGCTCCTCATCTGCGTTCCTTAGAGCCAAGCTTCTGGAAAGAATGGTATGCATTGATGTTCTCTACTTTTCCACCTCCAATCTGAGAGCTCCTAATACTGCTCAGAAACTGCTCAGGCAAAAGCTTTCAAAAGCTTCATACTCACCAAATCCAGTAGACTCAATTCCGCCTGGAATTTATCAGAAATGATAGTAGGAAGTGATCTAACTTTATATTTTTCCATACGAATAGAAAATTGGTCTCACTAATAGATGCATTCCCAATTGAAATTCCAACAGGACTTTGCTTTGTATTTGACAAGCTTTCCCTAAATTTTATATGGAAGAATAAAGACTGAAATATCCAAGGTTCTGAAGTTTAAGATGATCAGCTACCAAACACTAAAGTCCCAGTAAATCTCTAATAATTTAAACAGTATGGATGGGGAGCAGATGTAGCTCATGCACTAGAGTGCCTGCCTCCCACATGGGAGGCCCCAAGTTCAGTTCCTGGTGCCTCCTAAAAAAAAAAAAACAACGAGCAAAGCAATGAACAAACAACGCACAAACAGACAAGGGAGCCAACCTAGGGGAGCCAATGTGACTCAGTGGTTGAGCACTGGCCTACATATGAGGTCCTGGGTTCAATCCCTGGTCCTGGTACCTCAAAAAAAAAAAAAAAATAGCATGGCATGGGTGCAGCAATAAATGATTTTAGGCCTCCTTTTTCTTGACTGCTTTGCATCATCTGCTATTGCTAACAGCCCCTGCTGTTTTGGAATCCATCTCTCCTTTGTTTCTGTAAGACTCCTCTCTTGCGGTTTGCTCATATCTCTCACTCCTCCTTCCTTTTTGCTTCTTTCTTTTCGTTTGCATCTCAAATGTAGCCACTCTTCTCCGTCCCAACTACCACAACTTCTTACCTAAATTAACTTAGACTGCTTATCCTTTCCCCCCACTTTTACAACATTTGCCCCGCACTCATCTATTTTCCACAGAGCAACTAGAGAAACTGATTTAATACTGAAACGGGGTCATTTATTCCTCTGCTTCAAATCTTTCAGTGGTTCTGATTGCACTTCAAATAAAATAAAACTCTTTTCCATGGCCTATAAAGCCCTGAACGACTGGCTCCTGACCCTCTCTCCAAGCTCCTCTCTTTGCACCAGCCCACTGTGCTACGGCTCCCCATCCACACCTGCCTCCCTCATTTCCTAGAACGCTCAGGCTTGTGCTCACATGGGCACCTTCCCAGATACGGCTCCCTCTTCCTGGAACGCTCTTCTTCCACCCCCACCCCCATCCTGGGTATCACTGAGGGCTCAGGCTAAATGCCCCTACCCTAGAGAAGCCTCTAAGCAGCCCCATCGAAACAGAGTCTCCCCCACCCCACTGCTCTCCGCAAGCCTCTTATCCTTCTTTACTTTACTCTGCTACTGTCCTTCATAGCACTTAGCAGCATCTGTATTTATTAACTTACTTATATTTCCCCCACAAGATTAGGAACTCGATCCCATGGGATTACAGATCACACCTTCTCTGTTCACTATCCATGAACAGTACCTGGGAACCAAGGACACCCTCAAAAAAATCCCTGAATAAATGAATGAACAAATGACTTACAAACCTATTGTTATATGCCAGACCCATATATCTAATATCGTCAGCCTGCTCTACCATTTATCTCAATGCCTACAGTCAAGTCCACACTGCTTAGCCAGGCCTTATCAGCACCCATACTGCAGTGTTTGAATTTCCCTGCATAAGCCACGTGCTCTCTCCTGTCTTTGCATGCTGCTTCTCGCTGCCGTCTGGCTAGTGAAATTCACGCCTCAAGAGTCTTCTTGAGTGTCACTTCCCCTTTGAAGTCTTCCCAGACCGGCCCCGGTAGAACTAACCGCTCTGGTTTTTATGCTACTGCAATATTCTGTGACACTTCTTTATTAGCTGATGGTCACTGAGCACTTTCTGCCTGTGATTAATTGTAATAAGAGAATTATAAACATCCCACACACCTTAATCCTCACCACAACCCTTGAGATTGGAATTACTATTATGCCCATTTTACAGAGGAGGAAACGGAGATAAAGAGAGATTGGTAACTTACCCATGTTGAAGAGCTGCCAAATGAGAGGGCAGGAAAGGCACCTAGCAGGTCCACACCTGATCACTACATCATGTTCCCTGGCCAAGGACTTGACACGCTGCACTGCCTCTTATAGTTCTTTCCTCATGAGGCTGGGTGCTTCTTATGGTCAAAATCAACATTATCTTTGCAAACCTAACTAGACAGTCATGATTAAATGATTAAGACATTCCTTTATGCTTGTGAAAAGTCCTCGGTTTATATAATATTTCAATAGGCTTAAAATAGTCTCAAAATGTGGAGAAACACCAATGACTTGTCTCACAATATTTTTTAAATAGCAAGCAATTCAGTATATTAGAACATTAATTTTTAAAAAGCTATTTTTAGCATTCAGATAAGCATAAGTAAAAATAACTGCATCAAAAGAAGCTGGGAATGGAGCACTATATCACTTAAGGCACATACAGAGTATGTTATAATCACTTTAGTTGTTTTTCATAAATCATAATTAGTATTGCTGCCACCAGATGGAGTAAGAGGTTATTGAAATGTTATTTCCTAAGAAACACAAAAAGAAAAAGATCCTTCCAGCTAAAACTATTCTGCCCACTCCCTGCTTCTACCCATATTTACCCTTACCACTCCCTTGCTATTCAAACGCATTCACACATGCAGTGCACACACACCCCTAAACCACTGCATAGGAGTTGCCCCTTGGACTAAGGCATTAAAGGATGCCATTGAAGTGCAAGTGTACAGTAACACATAAGAGAACATGAGGAGAACAAGAAACACATAAAGTCATTGGACCAGTGCTATAGGAGAACTTAATTTATCGTTAGTTAATAGGCAACTAGCAGGCATGGGACATAGGACCTGCAGTTTTTGATGAGGCAGAAGGGAATGAGAAAAGAAGAAAAATTCAGGCAGAATTACTATAGTGAGGGCAGGGTTGGTGGGGCCCTTTCTTAAGAACATTCAGATCAAATTGAATTATAAGAATATGAGAAATACACACCACAGTGGTTCAGAGCTACAATGGGCTGTAAGGTCAAACAGACCTCAATGTTAATACTCACTTCCCCAAGTAATCATTTGATATTGGACTGCTTTCATAAATTCTCTACACTTCAATTATTCAAATGTAAAATGGGGATAGCACCCAACTCAGATGGGGGCCCTAAGAATTGTGACTCCCAAGTCACTCCCTACCACAGTCAACCACTGCACTTTAATCACAGCACTTGCAACTACCTGATGACTCCCCCCATTTCTTCACTGAGTTTCCACCAGCTGCACCCTGAAATCTAAATTCCTTAAGGGTAGAGGTCTTGTCTGTCCTGTTCCTCTTTTATTCCCAGTCTGGATCCCAGTTCCAAACACATGGCAGATACTCAACAGATGGATGTTGAATGGAGTAAAGGAAGGGGGGCCAGAGGAAGAAGAAAAAGAGAGAGGGAAGGATGAAAGACGGAAAGTGCTAAAGCATGATGCCTAGAAAATATTAAAATTTCAATAACTGGTGGAAATACGGTAGTGAACATGACAATTAAGGACTATATTAAAACCATTTTCTCCCCTCATTAACTATTCTACAAGATCATTTTTAAAGGCTGTATATTTAAATGCATGGATGACCTAACTCAAATTTGAACATTTAATTTTCTCAATTTGTTTGTAAAATAAAAAGTGTTAAGATAAACACACAAATATATATGCACGTATTTGTAAACTCTTGTGCACATGTATGATTTTCTTAATAGACATTTCTGGAAGTGTGACAGTTTGAAGTTCTTTCATGAATCCCAAAAAAGAAAAAGATTGTGTTTTCAAACCTATCCATTCCTGTGGGTATAACACATGACTCAGGTTGACTCTCAGCCCTCTTGCTGGATCTGACATAAAGAGACAAAGTGAGAGAGACACACAGGAAAAGGGAGCTCTACCATTATGAAAGGATTCCACTTTCATCCTCAACTGGCTGAAGGAGGGAAGCCCCGAGAGGCTCAAGGAGCCAAGGCCCTGGGTGAAATGACTGATTGCCCACAGCTGAGTTCAAGGAGAAAGTAGCCAGAGACCAGCAGACCCTACTTGCCTGACTGCCACATGGCAGGATGCTAGGATCAACGGCAGCTGACTCTGGTGAGAAAGCATCTCTGATAGTGCCTTGATGTGGACAATTCATGGCCTCAGAACTGTAAGTGTTTATCCCAAATAAATCCCCTTTGTAAAAGCCAACCCATTTCTGGTACTATGCATTGGCAACACTTTGGCAAACTAAAATAGAAACTGGCACCAGGAGATTGAGGCTTGTGCCGCTTACAATTACCAAAAATGTTGGAAAGCCTTTATAAATGGGTAAGTGGTATTTTTTTGGAGGAATTGTGAGACACTTGATAGAAAATGCTTACACTGCTTTGAAGAGATTGTTGGTAAAAATATGGACATTTCTGATAAGGCCTTAGACAGAAATGATGGCTGGAAAGAAAGCAATCCTTGCTTTAAAGTGGCAGAGAACTTGGCAAAATTGACTTCTGATGTTAGATGGAAGGTAGAACTTGAAAGTGATGAGCTCAGACATTTAGCTGAGGATATTTCCAAAGTAAATGTAGAAAACATGGCCTAGCTTCTCCTTGCAGCTTATAGCAAAATTTGAGAGGAAAGAGATAAGCTGAGAACTGATTTGCTGGGAACAAATAAACCAAAAATTGATTATTTAGGAAATTCCAAGCTTCCAGAAAACAAGTCCCCAGAGGATAGTGAACCATGTGAGGACTTAACTGAACTTGGAAAAAGGCAGCCTTGTCAATGCAAGTCAGGATTGGAAATTCAGTTTTCCAGGAAGAACTTTTGGAAAGTCTTACTATCTGATGGCTTGGACCCCTGTGAACTGCATGCAAAACCAGCAACCTATGTGTGAGATCTGTATGAATGAAGTCATTGTCAGCCTGTACTAAAAGGGACAGGGAAGGGAGAGATTGAAGGAGAAATAACTTCAAGAGGAAAACCGTGGAAGCTGAGGTCAGGACTTAAGACATCCTCTCCAGCCAGAAGAGGGACCCCACCCATGTGTATAGAAACAGTGAGTTTGCCCTGGCATTTGAAGAGGGTAGATCTTCCAGCCCATTTTTCAGGGAGAGTTTGGCCACCCCAGGCTACAGGGAGGGTGGAGCACATTTCCCAAAGATTACAGAGAGTTAAGTCACAACCCCACTATTCTGA